>JASDQU010193498.1:10921-23163 GCA_032191745.1 Picea mariana | reverse complement strand
TAATAGTAAGGTTGTTTATATTTATATTTTAAAAATGTTTTAATATAAGTCATATGTAATCCAAAACGGAAAGTAAAACTTTTTTTAATATTGTTTATAATAAGGTGATTTATATTTATTTATTTTTAAATGTTTTATTATAATAGTCCTATGTAATCCAAATTCAGAAAGTAAAGTGATTATGTAACATTTAAACTTGTAATAGTATTATATATATATATATAATTTAAAAGAAAAAAAGAAATGAGAGTATTTACTTCATGTTTTTAAAAGTTGAAATACTATTAGATAAATCTAATTGTTACTAACTATTAACAATATCATAGAGTTAAAAGCTAAAGTGATTATAAAACACTCAAAACTTGTAATAATATATTACTTGTGTATAGTCTAAGAGAAAAAGAGAAGTGAGGGTGGCTACTTCATGTCTTTAAAAGCTGAAGTAGAATTGGATAAACCTAGGTATTAGTAACTATTAACAATATCACAAATGTAAATTGAATTCTTCAATCATTCCTCCCAATCACACTAGCTAAACCCAATTGAAGAGGAAATCCTTAAATTATACGAGAGTTGAAACACTATACTATACATAAGGAATCAACCCATCCAACTTTTTCATCTCATCCAATCTTGAAGGTCTCTTTAAATGCATATTTGGCATAAAACCCCAATACTATCTAGAGGGCTTAAAATTTCAAATGGATTTATCATAATACATCTAATCTCACCAAATAGAATTTGGATTATTGTTATTAAATTTATATGTTTCATAAACTAAAATGTAATCTTGAAACTTCTAAATTACTAATTGCTCAAAATATAAAGGTCTAGAAATCCCTAATTCCACTTGCACAGATCTCTAATCCTACAAGTTTGTTTAGGTGAGAAACAACATAGTTTACAAACATTATATAATCATGAAAGTTATTAATGCTAGAGTGAGGTAATAAGTGGAAAACTCAATTTTCTGGATGACACCATTTTTCTAATAAAATAAAGTTCCACTTCATTTTGTTTATATTTTGAAATTTCAACTATTTATGCCATCTTAAAATGGGTTAAAATCCCCAAAACCAAAATTACATTATAGAAGTTTCCTTAAATCTATTGAATTGAATTATAACTTTTGGTAAACTTTTCATTAAAATTGAGAAATAATTTTTATTAAAACAATTTTTTTCACTTATTAACATATTCCATTAATACTTAATTTTACTTTTTCAAAACTAATTACATTAATTAAAATTAAACTTATGGGTAAAATAGAGTTAAATAGAATTAAGATGGTTATCTTGTAAAGTTAGGTTTTTGGGTAAATTTGAAAGGAGTATTCATTTGAAGGTAATACTTGATTATTGGAAAGGAAATATAGAATTGCAACTTTAGATTTAAAAAGAAAATTATTGAGACATTATATATATTTTTTTTCATTTCATGTTTAAGCTTTTAAGTATTTGAATTGTTATATTATTTAACTAATTCCAGATCTAATTTAATAAAAATAAGATAGATCTCACAAAAATATAGATCCTACATAAAAGTAGAAACCAAAACCCATAACCAATAAAATTATAAATCCTACATATAAATATAAATGGAAACCAAAATCCAAAACCATAAAAATATAAATTCTACATAAAAACCAAAACCCAACACAACCCCAAAACATAACACAACCCCAAAGCATAACACAACACAAGACCATGATAAATACAATTCATATCATATGCCAAATGTATATATTAAGGTATAATAAAGTTGTATGTAATGATATTTAAAATTGAGTTACATTGATTAATTTTTCACCCCACCATTACAAAATAACATAATAAATTATCAAATCAAATTCATTTAATTTTTTAAAATAAAAATTAATATGGTTAAATGTGTCATGTTTAACTTTATCATCAACTTTGGTAAAATTTAACCTGCGGATACAATTTAACCTCAAGTTTGACTTGCAATCTATTACAATTTAACCTTAAGTTTGACTTGCAAGCTATTACAATTTAACCTGCTTTAGGCAAGGCAGTTATAATAAGCCTGAAACCATGAAAATTACGAAAATCATAACGAGAAGAAACTTCAATAGTTTTCATCGAGCTCCAAGTAATCCGTAAAAGCTCGTAAGGTTGGCCGTAGAACACATAGACATGGCCTCTCTTGGTGCAATGATTTGGCTAATTTACTCCTGCTGACGGGCCTTTGGGCCCCTCCCCTTGGAGGCTTAAGGAATTGCCATTTGGCTTTCCATCCCATTGACGAGGAGTGTGCCCTTGCCCAAGGGAGTTGCCTTGTTTTCTTCTAGGCCTGCAAATGAGTTTAGTTCCCTTAGCACATGTTACAAACAAAACGAGTTGAGGTTTTTTAAGAGGAACTTGATTTTTGCTAGGTAATGATTCAACTTAACCTGCTTTGGAGGTGTTTTGAATTTCAACCCCTGGATTAGAAACCTGAAGTCACCAAAGATTATTAGGTCTTTAATATTTCAAGTCAATGCCTGAAAGTGCCCCTGCCATAAAGTCAATGCTTCGGCTCTGTTATTTGTGTCGTTTCCCAGTCCCCAAGAGTAGTTCAATTCTGTTAATCCGTTTGGATCCAGTAGGATCTCTCCCCCTCCTGCCGCCCCTATATTATATGTGTTTTTTAAACTTTTTTCATGGAGACATTAAAAACATAGGTGGGACAGTATTTACATGTGGATTCTCAAAAACCAAATATAATGAAAATATAAGTGTGCAAGAAGATGTTTTCTATCTTCAGCCAAAGGAATAGAATTTTCATTAGTACAATTACTATTTAATATTAATTAGCCTTACCTCTCTCGCGCATTTTTTGAATGGTTGACATTTTCTTCCCTTTCAACCTGCAAGATGTGATACCATCCAATTTCCAAAGAATCCCCATGACTTGTAAGTTGTGAGCGTGCTTGCCCAGCGTTGACTATAATATTTGTAACTTATACAATGTGTTATGCATGCAACTTCCAAGTTGACCTCATCTGCTATAGAATTTGTAACATGTACTATGCATGGCTTTTACTATAGAATTCATAACTTGTGTTATATATGCTTTACAAAAAATCATCATTCAAATTTAGGAAATTGTTATTATGTTATATTATATATTATAATATATATTGTTATTATATAATATATATTGTGATTACTATGACCTTAAGAGGGTAAGTGATTACCTGTTATTCTTTAGAATTTTGTTTGTGTGTTCCAAAAACATTAAGAAAAGATTTTTAAGATCACCATAGTTTTGTTGAGTTAAGAGGTTAGGAAGGTTGGTAGTGTGACAAATATTTTGAAAATGAGATATAATGTGGGTATAGGCTTGACAATCTAAGAGAAAGTGTTTTTCATCTTCAACCTTGTTAGTGTAAAAAATGTGACACACTCTTTCTCCCATGGAGTTTTAAGAATTGACCAACTCCCACTTTCACTATGGAGTTCGTGAGAATTTTTTCTTATATTAGCAATGCTTATTTTTTTCTTTACACTCGTCAAAACAAATAGATAATTTTGATCTTCTAGGTTAGGGTTGATTACATCCTTATAATAACTTAACTGTCTTTTTTCCTATAACTCTTTATCACACCACATTTTCTCCTTAAATTTTAATTTGATGATATTTTTAATAGTATATTTATTCTGCAAAATGGTGTCTTCCATGATTCCCAAATAGTTTAGCCAAGACTGGGCATCTTTATGCCATCCTCGCTTGAGTCGATGGTGGTTACGACTCGATTTTAAAGCAATGTTAGGAATCCTATTGTCTTCCATGTTGTTTAACTTACTCTTATACATTAGGTATCTAGTCATAGTCATGATCTCAAAGGGGGAGAGGTTTGTTTCTAAGAGGAGGATGGGATAGGGTGTATTTCCTTTAATTTTGAGATTATAGGTTATAAAATTCTTTTGTATTTGCTCTATCTTTCTCCAGGATTCATGAGAGACATTACAGCCCCAGACTTCACATCCATAAAGAATAACAGGTATAGCAAGAGTCTCAAAGAGGAGTTTCTTCTTATTCCAAATCCAAAGATCGGCTAAATTACAATTGTTTTCAAGCCCATAATAAGCTTTCCATCCCCCAATAATCCTTTTCTCAATGCTATAATTCCAGTTGATCTTGTGGTGAATATCAATTCCAAGATATGTGTATGAAGTCACTTCCTCCAAGTTGTTGTTGTCATATACGAAGGTATCATAAGTGATTTTATTGGATTTAATAATCATGACCTTAGTCTTATCAGTAGTAATAGTCATACCCATATTGGGGCTAAAATCCTCAAGGATTCTTAGTTGGTTTTCAAGATCACGAGGACTCATTGCCATAAGAACGATATCATCAACATAAAGAATAAGATTGATGACTATACCAGTGAGAGTAGGGCCGACACAACCTACTTTTTCCAAATAATCTTCTAACTTGTTAATGTATATGCCAAAAAGGGTAGGGGACAAGAGACAACCTTGTTTGACTCCAATATTGTAGTTAATATCTTTTGACCATCCCTCAATGTTTTTAAACTTAGCAATAACGTTCTCATACATCCTTATTGCAACAACCCTCAACTTGAGAGACACTTTTAATATCTCTTCCAACCCATTCCAAAAGTTTTTCCTAGGAACCATGTCAAATTTTTTTTGAAAGTCAACAAAACAACACAAAATATTGGTTTTAGTATTGCAAAACTCCTCTACAATGATCCTAAAGGTAACAAGATGGTCCACAGTTGAATGATATCTCCTAAACCGTGCCTGGCCTTTAGCTCTTTTACCGTGACTTTCTAGCCAAAGGCTAATCTTCTTTTCCAAAATAATTCCATAAAGCTTGGCTAAAATCGGGCTAATCATAATGGTCCTATATTTAGAGGGAATGTTTCTATCACCATTTTTAAAAATAGGAACAAGGAGGCTTTGCGTCTAGGGTTTAGGGAAGCCCTACTTGACTGCTAAATTGAAGAGCTTGTGTATGTGAGGGATAAGGATAGGCCCTCCGATTTTAAAAATTTCATCTTGGTAGCCTTCAATGTCCTTAGCTTTCCCATTTGCAAGCCCCTTAACCCCGAACTCTATGTCATCTAAAGAAAAAACTGCATTCTCTGTAGGGACAATAGGAATGGTGTCCATGGCATTAGGGAACTCGTAAAGACTTTTAAGGTAGGAATTATATTCCCTTAAGGGAATGATATTATTTTCTTTAGTATTGCAGTTTAGAATTTGGCTTTAGAACTTCTTAGGATATAGCTTAGATAGTTGTGAAAGTTGCTCTTGCCTTTTATTGATATAGTACATTTTTTTTTCCTTTTAATTAGGGATTTGTACGTATCGATCTTATCAAGTTTTAAGGACTCATTAGAAGCACCATAATGGATTTCCTATCAATTTTACATTATTTATCATACCAAGGGTTGGTCATTCTATTATTCTTTTTACAGGACACCTCGAAAGAGAACTTGTTAATAGAAGTGGAAATGGTAGTTGTAAAATTATGATAGAGTTCTTCAATGTTGTCCTTATAAGTTAGGAGATGTAATTTACTATTTAAATCCTTTAAGAAAAGATCAACTTTAATTTTGTCAAAGCGCAATTTTCTTTGATTATCATAATTTGCTCCTATTCATGGAAAAATTTAGAGTTATAATATATATATATATGCTAATCAAATTCACGATTTCAAAAATTAAGTGAATGTGTAAATTTAAAAATTGTGAGTATTTGACTATTAAAAATGAAGAAAACTAATAAATACCCATATATATATATATATATATATATATATATATATATATATATATATATATATATATATATCAAATTCACGATTTCAAAAATTAAGTGAAAGTGTAAATTTAAAAATTGTGAGTATTTGACGATTAAAAATAGAAAAAACTAATAAATACCCATCAAATTTAACCACTGTATGCAACCAATCAATTTATTTTTAAGAGCCGCAATAATTTTTTGTCAATCAATATCAATTTTTCTCCATAATATCTTGAAAACAAGAAAAAATGTTTTGTCTCTAGAAATTAATAAATTTTCATTTTAGATAAAAGATATTTCTATAAGCCATCTATACACATGCCATGTTTAATCAACATGAAATGTATATTTGGTAGTAAGATGCTTAGCATGCCTAAACCGGAAGAAATTGCTCAATGTGTTTCTTTTCACTTTTAGGAATTGGTTTTCCTTCCATGTTAAACACACTGAATAAGAAACTTGGATTTGGATTCTAGCACATTGTCAATAACTTCTCACATCCATTCTTAAAATTTTCACATCCATTCTTAAAATTTTAAGATTTTTGTTTCAGTTCATCATCAAAATAAATCAATAAATAATAAATAATAAGAACACTAAAAAAAAAAAATCAATATATCTCTTGATTGGTTTGATGATTAAAATGAGGACTCATAAATCAATCACATATTAGTCACTTTTATTTATAACTAATTCGAAAATATTCAAAAGAAAGAGAGTATGAAAGGTTGAGTGGACCACCAGTAATAAAAATAATTTTGCATGCAATATGCACTTGTTATAAAACCAACCAGATGAGGAGAAGGAAAATAGTGAGATTAAGCGAGCATTCCCAATCAATTGTCTTTTTCTCCATCCTACTTTCTTAATATCCCAATACAAACCTTAAGTACTTGTCACCCACTCTTGATCATACATCCTTGGCATCCTCCTTCACATATACATCCACCTCATATGCCAATAAAAATTAATGTGTGTATGAAGTCCCAAATATGATTAAACATTTTGGCAACGAAGTCCCAAAAATATTAATAGATATAAGATAAAACAATACATGAAAAACTTTTTAAGAGAAAATAAAACCATTTCAAAAATGGTTGGATTTTTGTTAAAATGAGAAAAACCTTTGAAGAGAGAATAAATTTATTTTAAAAATGGTTGAATTTTTATTAAAAGAAAAAAAATCTATTTTACATTGTTATTTAATTTTATGATAAATTAAATTTTTTCAATTTTGATAAAAGTTTAGTGAAAATTTTAAGTATAAATAGAGTTTTGTTATCATCCAAATCTTCCCGAGATATTAATGCTCGTCTATGCTTGCACCCGTTGGCATTATGAACCAAACCAACTTCAATATCTAATTAAAGTTTTTCTTGCAAGGTGGAAAGCACAACACTAAGAAATATCATCTCATAAATTGGAAAACGTTTAGGCTTCCAAGGGACGGGGGGAATTGGGGATAAAATACCCGCCAATAATGAACTTGGCAATGGGAGTTAAATTACTATGGAGAATGTTGATAGGCAGATTTGAATGGTGGAAGGAATTTTTGTAGAAGACACATTTCAGGGGAGATAGAAATAGGTGTACAAAGAGATTGGTAAATCTTCCAAAAGGATCACATGTTTTAAAGATTTTGTAGAGGCCCCCTCAATAAAATCTAAATTTACATGGATCCATGAAAATGATTAATGAATATTGATTTAAAACAACCATGTTTTAGGAAAAGATTCTTTGGTCATCAATATTAACTTAGTCCTTCTTAAAACATGAATGTATGCAGTTAATTTGAAAACTTTGAATGATATAATTGTTTGGGATGAGAATTCTAGTAACTAGATGAGGTGGAACCTTGGAACACCTCCAAAATATCTCCATTCTTTAGTCACAACCTTTCTATTAGCTCTAAATGGATGCGCCCCTTTAAATTAGAGATCTAAAGACTATAGAGGTTGGGAGATTATGTTTTTTGGTTCACTTTTCCCTGTTTTTGGTGTTTTTTAGTCAATGGCATTTGACCTGTTATCGCACAAGTTGCAGGTTGGGAAAACCTTGACCCAACCACCAAGTGGTGAAAACTAAGGGACATTATACCCAATGTCACCTCGATATAGGTCTCACACTTCAAGGGTGATTAGGTCACTCTAGGGAGGTGATCTTGGTGACCTTGGGGGGATTGAGATGGATGGAAGGGAAAGAAGAGAAGTATCACCCTAAAGGTCAATGATGTAAGAGGAAATATGGCTTTGATGACTCGTCTCGGGTGGTTTAAGGTTTCCAAGTCTTTGGATGCCTGCAAGGGGTGTTTGTACCTACCTGAGACACAAGAAAAGCCACACTTGCATATAGTAATGTTAGGTGGAAAAGCAAGTTATGCTTGTTGTCCCTAATTGCATATATATATATATATATATATCAGTGCATAAAAGATAATAAGGGCTGCAATATAAGTGCTAAAATTTCAATTGAATAAGGACAAGACAAGCTAGTAAAAACTAGTTTAGCTCAACAATGATAGAAAAAGACTCTAGCACAAAAAGCAAGGATTTCATAAAAATCTAACTGCACTGATATTTATTATCCTTATGGTTGTAACAAACTTGTTATTACAACAAAAGATTTAACCATTAAAACTTGCCAAAAGATGCATTGTACTTAGTAGATTATGTGGGTATATTTTAGACAATTTTCAACTCTTAAATTAAGAGTTATTGAAGAGTTCGGTTAGTGTTTTCTATAGCCCTAATGGATATAGGTTAAATTTGTAACAACATCAAGAAATACTTGGAGAAATGAAATGCCCTAGTGGCTCAAGAAATAATTTATAGCATAGATTTGATTCCACTAGGAACAACTTCAAAATCACGAAATTTCACGTTTCCCAAAGCAATAATTTTATATCTCCAATGCAACAAGTGCTGACTAGTTACTTTAATGATTGGGTTAATGGAGTCAAGAAAAGAAATATCTAAAGGTACTACCTCCTTAGGGGTGTAAATCCTCTTACTCCCCAAAGCAAGTATTTCTAGCTAGGTTTTAGACTAAGAGGGTGTATGCACTTATATTTCTCTTAGTAAACCCTTATTAAATCAACAATACTTAAGCATAAAATGATGGAGGATAAGGTGGGGGTGTATGACCTTATACTTCCCACCTAACTCTAGCAAAATAACCTTTTTCTTGAATAACAAATTATAGCACAAAGTAAAAGCCTTACCAATTCAAGGAAAAATGCTAAGACTAACCACCACAATAGCAAAACAAGAGCCTTCCAAGGCTATAACATCACTTCCACCAACCAATAACCAAGAAAGTAGCCATACACAAGAGCACAAGAGAGAAAATAGCCAAAGATAGCGAAAATTTCAGTCCAAGGCCTCTCCAAATAGGAGAGTTGTGATTTAAAATGAGATCTTATGATCTCTATTTATACAAAAAGTCTCCAAAATAGTTTGTCCACATAATATTAGGGTAAACCACAAGACTAGGGGTCAAAAAACCTAATCTTGCCCCTTTTACAAAATAAAATTTAACAATTCACTTAAAATTTACTTTTACACAAAAGAAACCCTAACTTAAGGTGACGTCACCCCTTTAGGGGATGTTTTGACACTAGGAGCAACTCGTTGGTGTCCGAGGAGTGTAGTTAGGCTTCCCAAAGCCACATGTCAATCATACAAGTAGTTTTCTTCATGGTCAAAGCCTCATTCTCCTCAAAACATCCTTATGCCAATGAATGGTGACCTCACCACCAAACCGTAACCCTCCTAGATGACATCATGCCTCCAAGGGTGACGTTTTTCCTCTCCTAGGAAAAACGTTTCGCATGTGAGGGCTAGGTTGCGTCGTCCACCATGTCTTCTAGGCCTCTGAAGTTTCGTCTCTCTCATTCGACATGTGGGCCCTCGACATTCAACCTGTGGGCTTCAAGCCCCATGGAAGCCCAAGCTAGGCTTGTTCCTCCAAAACTGTCCACCAACTGGGTCCTGCAAAGACAAATAAGCACACCCTCCAAGGATCTCAAGTCAAAATATCATGATAAGTAAATCAAGTCAATAAATGAGCCACCTAAGCATGTGCATCAAATATTACCATGTCAAACAAGTAAGTTCTCGAGGTGTCCTATTGGGTGGATCTTTCCCTAGGTCAAGGAATGCCACCAAGAGATCCCTCTCTAAACCATGTAAAGTGGATGAAGTGGTTAAAGATCAAGACTCATTGGGCATGGGGTTCATGACATACAAGGGGTTGTAGTGTCTCATTCATGGGTGCCTTTGTAGAGGGCGTGTGGTACCGTTGTTTGCAATGCAATTTTTCCAAGCCCATCGTTTTTCTATTCTTTGTTTCTTTCATATTTTAAGGACAATTTGAAGGCCACTGTCATGGCGTGGTGTCTAGATAATGAAAGTTTCACTCACAAATACCTAGTGGAAATGAGAAGGTTGGCTCATGATGAGACCCCCTTTCTCTCAACCATGCAACCAAGAGCCATTACCCTGGCTTGGTGACCAGATGATGGTACTTTCATACCACTATATATCCATGATCATGATAGGCCAGCTTGTGATAAGACGTCCTATCCTCCAACTAACCCTTTAAGAATTCATAATCATTATTCTTGTGGGTCCCCCTTTTCTCAATGATAAGCATCTCATTTCTTTCTTGGGTGATCCCTAGGTGAAGCATATGGAAGGTTTATAAGTAGGATTTTATATTTTACCCAACAATAATCCCTTTGGGCCTTCAACCCCTTCTTCCCATAGAATGAGGGACAACCCCTTCTTGGGTCAATACACCCTAAAATCCCAAGAGATAAGGAAATGGGGGGTTTAAGTGATGAAAATTGGTAAGTATGGTCGGGAATGGTATGATGGATCTTCAAGGGAGTGCCTAGTAGCAAACCCATTCTCGAGGAAGACCACTTACTAGGGAACAATGTCAACCACCAAGGTGAAACAGGGAAAAAGGCATAATGTCTAAGCATATGTCATGAAATCTAAAGAAGTCTAAGATAAAACATACTCAAATGCCTCAAATATTGAAATGACACTCACCATAATACTTGACTTGTACCTCATGGAGAAAGGCTCATTTCCTCTCGAAAGCCAACTAGTATGGTGGATGCCATTTGAAAATCTATGACCTCTATGGTGGTGAGAAGGGTCTACATCTGTGCAAATGGATATTGTTGGTCATGTAGTCTCTCGACACTCCATATTTGCAACATGAAGGCATTGAGACATGATCTCCTTAGTTATTCCTCAAAATGGGGATAACATGACCCATTGTAATCTAATTCTAGTTAATGAATTAGGGTTGTAATATAATCTGGTAAATGAATTAGGGTTTTGGATTCTATGGAATCCTATATATTGTAATGTAAATGGTGAAGTTAATATAATGAGAGTTAGAGGTACAAATCTAAACATTTGTTGGTTTTCCCAATTAAGATTTTCCAGGGTAAATATATGAGTGTTGTGTGTGAATGCTATTGTTTTCCTTTATGTTTTTATAAATAATCTGTGTGCATTTCTTTACTATACAGATTTAAAATTTACAAGCCGCATCGACCAGGCACTTGAATAAGGGAAAACAAGCTCTCAAGAGGAAAAATCCACTATGGACAAAGGGCCATCCACAAGTGGATCCTCAATGTTAGAAATTTCCATTGATATGTCGATGAGGCCTAAAATATTCTCAAGGGAGAAATGATGTTGCTTGCACAGTGGATTGAAATCCTAAAAAACACACTCCATTCATTGATGAGAATATTAAGCAAAGGTAGAGAAGAGAGGGTCTTTGCTAGTGATTTACAAGATCACGACATCGACACCAACAAACAATCGCAATTTAGTATTCATAGTGCAAATAAACTGATTTACCAGTGACTATCCACCTCATTCTCATTTTTATCTTTTTAACAACTTCTTCACTTGATTCACTATTTTCATCACTTTGCACTTAATTCTGCATCATTGAAACTCTCATTGAACACATTTTGGGCACACTTGTCACAAAATTCTCAAGCTACTAGAAGGTGCATTGTTTCGAGGGGATGACATCTGCTTACTCTGTATCCCTATCTATAGGCATTCTTTGCTATAATAACATTGCTTTGATAGAGCTCAAATTATGACAACATTTGTTTACCTAGTACACATCAGGTTGAAAGGGCTTAGAAAGTAAAGGAGCAACTATGACATTTGAGATTTAAACAATTTCAAATTGTATTAAGCACAAAAATGGCAAGTTTGATTTATCTATTCAAATACTCAACAACTATTTCAATATCTAATAATCCCATTGTGTGCATTGCTCCATTTATAATTTGTGACTAAAGCATTTAAATTTCAAAATTCATGAAGCCATCCATATACAATATTTGTATTGATTTGGTTTTGTCCCATTCGAAGAAAGGAAGTGCCACATCATCAATTTTCCCACTTGTACATTTGC
>JASDQU010193497.1:5414-18972 GCA_032191745.1 Picea mariana | reverse complement strand
GGGGCGAGGGTATGTGAACCCTAGCTTGGAGATTATTGTAACAGATCTCTACTCGACTGGAGGTTTCCCCCTCGAAGAGGCCTGTGAACATTGCTTTCTGAATCAAAGTGCTTTTCTATTGCTATTTCATATATCATTTCTGTGTATTGTGAAGATTATGATGGATATTTTACTGTTATTCTGCCATTTCTAGCATTTTATTTCTGTTCTGCATATTTTATATATCTGGTATCTTGCACCTGATCTCCTGTCCACGGAAATTTTGATATACCGACTTCTGACGCCTCGATCGCCACCATGTGTATCCACAAACAGACGGTCCAGATCAGTTTCAGGTAATTTCCTATATAAATTCCCGATTTCTTGTCCTCGTGACTCCCGATTTCACGAACGTCGATATCCCAATGGCTGTGAGGACTTCTGCCTAGTGTGTGAAGGGTTAAACCCCATGCACCTCCTGTCCGATCTGACGACTGACGGGTAATTTGCTCAAGATCTGACGGTTCAGATCTGTCCTTCATCTGTGCTTACTCTAGAGGCTAAACTTTGAGCATCTTCTCCCGATCCAACGACTGAAAGGATTCTGTGTGAAAATATGACAATCCACAATCTCTTATTCTATGCGCTTCTCCTGACGCCTTCCTGGACATGAAAACCAATGGTACAAATCTTCTTCTCTAGCCGATCTTACGGAGGCTGTGCTCCCTCCTGAGCTTCTGTGCACTTTCTTCTGAGACTTGGAAGAATTTCCAGTTCTCAAAGGCCTCAACCTTTGTCTTCTTTCTCTCTGCGAACTCCTTTACCTTGAGCTTCGTTCCACGTATAAAAATGCTGACTCTTCTGAGCTTTGATCCCTTCCTCTGAACCCTCGAAGGATTCTTCAACTCCTGCCCTCTGCAGGGTATTCACATGAAAACAAATGGTGTTGCCTCTCCTGAGCTTCTCAAACACTCAGACCCCTAAGGTATTTTGTCTTTCTTTCTTCTCCCGTAGATGGAGAATGTTTGGATTCCCTCCTGGCTATCCTTCTGCTCAAGCAACCTCTTACTGAGTGTTGCAGGGTGTTCAGCAACCCTGTGAAGATCCTTCAGTGGATTATTCCTTCAAACTACAGAACTCAAAGAGTTCTCTTCTCTTCTGT
Source organism: Picea mariana (assembly GCA_032191745.1). Classification (NCBI taxonomy): domain Eukaryota; kingdom Viridiplantae; phylum Streptophyta; class Pinopsida; order Pinales; family Pinaceae; genus Picea; species Picea mariana. The sequence continues at coordinate 17,831 of JASDQU010193497.1, read as the reverse complement.
GCCTGTCTGCACACTTACTCGATGCCCACCTGGTAGAGTATCCTCTCCTTTCACTCGCTCAATGCCCACCTGGCAGAGCTCTCAGAATCCTCAGTGATTCTGTTTCCTTTTGAACTCACAATAGAGTTCTTTTCCCTCTGTGCCTACCTACACAATGTCTCGATGCCCACCTGGCAGAGTGTCTTCTTCCAGAACATGTGTCCTCCTGTGCACCTATGCACCCGCTCAATGCCCACCTGGAAAATCTCTCAGAATCCTTAGTGATTATGGTCCTCTGTCTGAACTCACAATAGAGTTCTATCTTTGTGCACTCATTGCACTAGCTCAATGCCTACCTGGAAGAGCTTTACAGAATCCTCAGTGATTCTGGCTTCTGTCTGAACTCACAACAGAGTTCCTTCCTCTGTGAACTCCTTGGACTGGCTCAATGCCCACCTGATAGAGCTTCACACAACTCCTTAGAGATTTTGTCTGCAACTGTGTCTTCTCCCACATAACCTTGCCTCCAAGGTGTTCAGCAACCTTGAGGTCTTCCCTGAGTTGTTGATTCCAACTCATGTGCCGCAACATGTCTTTGTTTGAAACCGCAGTATTCAAAAATGCATCCTCTATGCATGGCTATCAGAACCTACAGCATTCTGTCACACCCTCCTGGTGTGAATCTTCAAAGACCTTCACCTGAAATCAAACACACTCCTGCAAATGCAAACCTACAGTATACATCTACAGCATATAAAGAACACTCACAGACATCCATTCAACACAGAATACATGCAGGAAAAACTGCTCTTTGTATTAAATATGGCAAATGCCTGTATTTACAATGTGTTCCTGAGCCTAGCCTGTATCAAGGTCTCGTCTCTTCTCTCTTCTGCTCTCTACTCGCAGATTCTCTACTATCTCAACTTCTCTAACACAAAATGAGATACTACAAATCTCTTTTACCTGAGGGGGCTCTTAGAGATCTTCCCTCCAACCTACCTACCCTATTCAATTACATTGAATGGGATGTCTAGTCCAGAATCGGATCTAGATCTCAGCCATACAAACATTAATGGCCGATCTTATCTACAGCCTGCACAAAGGCACGGATCTATGGCTCACCAGCCTAGACATTTAATTGCATTGAATTCATATTTCAAATGAGGCTGCGCCTCTCTTAAACACGCGATTTGAATTCCCTGACGTGGTTGGCTGGCTGGATGGCTGACGTGGAGAGATGCTCCTGCATCAAATCTTCTATCCTTTCCAAGAGTATACTTGCATCATTGCATTGGGCAATCTATCTCACCCCTTGAGTGGATTAGCAAATAATTCTTTCACCATTTTCATTTTCATTTTCAAAGTTGTAAGAAGAGCTTATTTGTGGGGGTCCAAGAGCCCTCCCTTGGAGGAAGAAGGGACTCATAGTCCTCTTTCTTCTTGATGTTTTCTTTCACTAATATCAGTCCTATCATTGGTGACATGGGTCTCATTGTTTCTTTTATCCTTATGTCCCTATGTTTATCAATTTAGTTGGTGTTTTATTTCTTAGTTTAATTCTTAGTTTTTGTTTTATATTTCTTTCTCTAACCCTTTTCATCGTAGCTGTCCTGCTTAGAAAACCCAACTAAGCTTTCAAGCACCTCTATTTTGCTCACTAAGGTGACGAAAGAGGCGCAACAGATTGGTGACTCCACTAGGGAGAGGTATCAATTTCCTACCTCATTTGGGTTTTTCTAGCTCTTCTTTTGGTTTATTTAACTTGCAGGTGCATTAACTGGCCTTTTCCAACCTGCCAATCATCAAATTCCAAGGTGAATTGAGAGAATTCCACTTGAAATTTTCATTCACGACCATGTGTCACCTGTGCATGGGTTTTGTGACCCACAAACGAGCATCGTGTGCACATGCACTCAAGTCACAGTTCTGTTCTGCACACATGCACTCATTAACTCTTTTCGGTCTATGCACATATGCTCTATGCACCTCTGTCTCCACTGAGAGCCATGCACCTGTGCAAAAAATTCACATTGTAGGGTTCTTGAGATTTGGGAAAGGCCCTTGCCTTCTTAAAAGTTATTTTATGCATGTTTTAAGCTGCACCACACTTAGTCCCCTCTTCATATAAAGGGGTTAGTCAAAACACATAGGCACTTAGGGGGTTAAAATCATTATTTCGTCTTTTGCTTTCATTTTCGCCACATGGATGGCTTGTTTTGGCTAAAAATATAAGTTGGAAATCATTTGTAATCACATTTAACTTGCATTTGGACTAGAAATTGGATAACAATTGCTTAGTATTATCTTCTCTCGCACCTCCAAGCGACCTTGAGAATCAGAAAAAGATTGTGAAACAATTTCATCTCCCTTAAGAAGATTAAAACCTTTAGGAGAGGACAACAACCCTTCTTGGGACTCCTCTTAGTTTATTTTTTCAAACACATATTAATATTGTAATGGGCCCATACATGCCCACATGTTACAAAGATAGGATAGTGCTTGAAATTTACTTTCTTAGATCAAATCACTAGGGAAGTTTAAAGGTTTTGTAATGGGCCCATACATTCCCACATGATCACAATCTAGGATAGTTTCAAAGTTTTTCTTAGATTAAATCACAATAGGGAGTTAAAGGAATAGTAACAGACCTACATGTCCACATGCTAGCTTCCTAGGGACTTTTGAATTATGCAAGGTTGTACCAAAGACACTTAGTTAATTAGGTAATCAACACTTTTAAGGAACAAGTGAAGTCCACATGCAGCAAGGTGACACCTAATTGATTAAAAATTGGCACACTTTCATTCATTCACACACAAAAGTCACTTATCACTCACATAGCTTCTTCTTGAAACGTGGAGGTCAAAGTAAGTTTCCTCCAAAGGGATTCCAAAACACCCCACCCTTTTCTTGACGAAACTATCCACTCCCATTTTAAATTCAATGAGGTTGGTTCACACCCCCAACCTCTCAAAACAACTACATCTAATTTTTTTCTAAAAGCTCACTAAGATTTCCTCCACAGGAGGAGACAAAAGAAATTTTTTAGTCTAGGTAGGATTTCGGGGATAGGAATCCAAATAACTCCCCGTTATCTGGTTCTCACATTGTCAAAACCATAGAAGTTGTCAAATAGGGAACTGAAAATCCTCCAAGTCAAGTGTTCTGTTGATGGGAAAAATTGACCGCCCGTCAACTGGAAGAGCGAGTCCAGTCTGGGGTTGTCTAAATAACCGAAGCCATTTGGTGTAACTCGTTTTGACGATTTTAATGGATCCGTTAGCCAATCTAAGAATACTAAAAGAAACGAATAAAAGAGAGAAATAACTAACTAATTACTAAACACACTATATATATGTACATATGTTCAAATGTAACTATAGTAGTTGTATTTAAGCAGAAGATATACAAGTCTCGTTTATTTACATGATTTACAACCACCAATGTATGGAACACCTCAATACCCGCTGGCATATGGGGGCACCTCTTATTACCCCCCACCCCCTTATCAACAACCATACCCTGTTGCTATGCCTCTACCCACCAATGGGCCACCGTCGACACCCCCCATACAACCACCTATTCAAACAAGTTCTGGTACCCCCTTGACTTCAACTTATAGTACTAGCGAAAGTGCCCTACCTTCCTATGTACCTTATGGATCATTACCCCCACAAAATCCATACTTTCCATTTCCTGGTCCCCCACAACCCATGGCTCCCCCATATCCTCATACTGGGGTGAATTTTGTTCAACCCTCTCCCATTCAGAAATATCAAAATTTTGAACAGCTGAATATGGAAAATCCGACCCATCTGTCGAATAATTCCAAAAAGAAAGGAAGAAATAGGAACAACAACAACTCAGGTCAAGGCGGGAATCAACCATAATAGAACCAACCTACTGGGGGCAACCGGAACCAAGGGAATCAGAACCCCCAGGGGGGAAATAATAATAGGTGTCAAGGGAGAAATAACAATAATGTTAAAACCAACTTCCCTTGTGCCCTTTGCGGTGAGTTCGGTCATTATACTCATCATTTCCCCCAAGTCACTGATTTCAAATGGCTGAAAGACACAGGCAGTCTACCCCATCCTCCAACACCACCTGCCCCTCAGCAGGCCCCACAATAATATGTGCAACAACCCCCCCTTCCATGCTGTAGAATCATATTCCACACCAAGGTGCTATAAACACCCAACAAGACACGCAGCCTCCCCCACCTCAGGTGGGACAATACCTCAATCCAAATAATCCAGCAGATCGCACGATCCTCCTCACTAGTGAGGAAGAAATCCTTCTGCAAACACGCAATCGTCAGTATCATGCACCCACTGAGTCTCCTCCCATTCCTCCAGAGACAATCTCCGCACCAATGGGACCCTTGTTGGTGATCCCTCTCCCTAACACCTCTTCGCATCCCTCGCGTCCCATTGCATAGGAATGTCCACAACCCACAGGATAGGGCAACTCATAATTACAGTTTGGTTTATGACTTAGCACAATCCCCGGCTACCATGTCAGTCTTAGAAGTCCTTCAAACTTGTCCCACTCAGCGAAAATCATTACTTTCCGCCTTGGGGGCAGTTGACCCCGCAGATACTCGACTCATTACCTTTGATCTCGACAGTGGAGAACCTCACCTTCCCGCTTTGATCACTTTTCAAATCCCAGTGAAAATAAGGAACATCACAGTTCATCGGTGTATCATCAATGAAGGTGCATCTACATGCATTATGTCCAAATCTGTATGGCAGAAACTTGGTTCCCCCGAACTCATACCTTTTTCCATTACCTTACGATCTTATGATGAACGACCATCATCTCCTGAAGGGCTCTTCCAAAATGTCCCCGTAGAACTCGAGGGCAAGACTATTCTCATCAACATCAAAGTTATCGACACCCCACTCGATTATAATATCCTTTTCAGTCGTAGCTACATGTACGCTATGAAGGCAGTTGCCTCTTCCATATTTCGAACAATGATGTTTCCCCATAATGGAAAGATCATTACCATTGACCAAGTATCACATTACAAGCCTAACCCTTCTGCCAACATCGATAACATTCTTCCTCTCATCCACATGAGTCACGATGCATACCCACTCATCGAAATGGGTCCTAGAATCTTCAAAGATCCATCATTTCTAGGAACTTACCATGGGACACCACCGCTCCTTCATCTTTCCAATCAAGTATGTGTCGTATCATCTAACAGAACTAACATAGAGGATACCCTTCCTCCTAGAGAGGCTTCTATCATATCTGATGTCCCACTAGTCACAGAGCTTCTCCCTCATGAGCCTCCTACAAACTCGTCGACCCCGCCAGTCCACGATTTCACCCCTCCCCAAGGCCATATCCTAGTTTGGGAGACAATTCCCCAAGCCATCACTCAAATCCCCTTCTTTTACCCTCCACCTGGCATCAAAGCTTTCCAAGTAGCCGCAATGCTTACCCTCTCTAATATGGTGTAAGCAATTCGAGTTTGGTATTTACATCCACCAAAGATAGTCCCTTAACCATCCCTTCCCCCCAAAAAAAAGGAATCCCAATAACGATTCCCATACTCACTCCCACCATACCCTCTACACCCCCACTCACTACCCCGCTTGCCACAGTTGGGGGCAGGAGAAAGAAGAAGAATCCCACAGCTCCACTTCCCCCACGTGTCCAACCCCCTTGCGCGCTATGTGAGCAAGATGGACACCAAACCAACAACTGCCCATCTCTACCAGAGTTACGGAATTTGATTCCACTCAATCAAACTCCCTCAACACTCGCCACTATAGCTAGTATTTCCGCTACCACCCCTCACTCAAATAGTAAAGGGTTGTGAACCAAATTTTCTTGTGCTATATGTTCAGAATATGGCCATTATACCCACCATTGACCAACACTGCCATGCTTTCGACAGACATTAGCCACAGTACGCCAAAGCTTCCAGAGAGAACCCAGTCCAGCAATGTCATCCCTACCAAAAATCACTGACATCCATTATGTCACAACTTCAGTCAATGAACGTATGAGATGCCCTTGCTCTCTATGTGAATCCTTAGATCATTTCACATACCAGTGTCCTATGATCATTGAATACAGGGAACACCAAATGACCTTGCTTCAAAGACCCATTGAATCGATGGTTGACCTTACCTCATCACTAGAGATTCTTCATCTCATTTCTCCCGAACCCAAGGCCCTCCCCATGCCTCCATGGTTCTTGGATGAAATATACAAAGATTCACCCCCAAATCCCCCCAATTCTCCCGCTCATTTTCCTACTGAAATTTTACATCCCACTACCACGGGTACTCCTCAGTACTTCAATATTTGGTTTATGTCGAGTGAACCATCGCAATTTCCTTGCATCATTCCCCCTGCTTCTTCATCACCAGGGGGCAGCCATACGACAACAATCACTGATATAACTCTTCACGACCCCTTGTATTCCTGCCAATTCCACTGTGATGAGGAAATACAAAAAGAGTTAAACAACCCTGACTACCCATGGGATGCACTACACCACTGAGCACTCTTCTTTCCACAGGAAGCCACCACACCTCCTAACCAACACCCCATATACATGGTCGAAACCAAGGATTTTATCCCATCAGGGAATATCGACTAGTTCAACAACCCCATTCCTGCCCTGGATGCTTTTGAAGAAGGCAACATGTCCAATATTTCCCTGACCATCAAAATTGACATTTCCATAAAAAATGGCATCGTCGAGGAAATCGGCATTAGAGCCGCTTGCACTCCTCAAGAAATCACCGCCTATAAAACCCTCTTATAGGAACATTGGGATATTTTTGGCTGGTCATACACAGAAATTTCTGGCCTTGATCCCTCTATCATCAAACATCGCATCGACACCTGGCCTGACATTACACCAGTTCGTCAAAAACAATGACCACTACACCCATCCAAAGCAGCGACCATCAAAGCCGAAATTGACAAATTACACGCGGCTGGGTTCATCTACCCCATCACCTATACCTCATGGGTTTCCAACCCTATACCCGTTAATAAAAAATAGGGCACCATCCACGTATGCACGGAATTTCACGATCTTAATCACGCATGTCCCAAAGATAACTTTCCAACGCCTTTTCATTAATCAAATTATCGACGACTGTGCAGGCCACGAGGCTCTATCCTTCATGGATGGTTTCTCTGGTTATAATCAAATCCAAATTCACCCAGCCGATCAGTACAAAACCCGCATTTACTACCCCTTGGGGTACTTTTGCATATCGTTTCATGTCATTTGGACTAAAGAATGCTGGCGCAACTTTCCAACAGGCTATGACATACTTTTTTCACGATCTGGATCATATCATCCTCACATACTTGGACGACCTCATAGCTCGATGCAAGAAACACACCCAACATCTTGATGATTTATGGATCATCTTCCAACAGTGCCATCAGTACAACATCCGCTTGAATCCCCTCAAGTGTGTATTTTGCATCACCGCGGGGCGCCTCCTCAAATTCATTGTTTCCCAATGTGGTATTACCATGGACTCCCTCAAAGTCCAAGCTATCACCGAAATTCCACCTCCTCGGAATTTACGTCAACTCCAGAGCCTCCAAGGCAAGGCTAACTTTCTACGGTGATTTGTCCCAGACTACGCCACTCGCGCACATGGTTTACTTTTCCTACTTTGTCATGACATCCCATTTTACTGGGATGAACATGCCCAATAGTCATTTGATGATCTTAAAATGGTGCTCTCCAATGCCCCTTTAATTAGTGCACCTGACTACAATTGCGATTATATCCTCTACATATCAGCATCAGTTGTTTCAGTAGCAAGAGTTCTTGTTCAGCTAGGTGATGAAAATCGTGAGCATGCCATTTATTACATTAGTAAAAACCTCTTAGGGCCACCCTTGAAGTACAAACACAAAGAGAAACTAGCTCTTGCATTTGTCCTCACAGTCCAAAAACTGCGTCACTACATTCTACTTCGCACAACTAAGGTTGTAGATGATTCCAACCCTATGCAATACTTGCTCAGTCGTCAGCAAATTAACGACAAATTTTCCCAATGGATCGTTATCCTTTAGGAGTATGATCTTGAATTCTCAACACCCAAGAGAAAGAAAGCCCTCGTTCTCGCTGAACTTGTCACGGCCCTCCCCTCTGACACAACTAGTGCTCTTGTCAATACCGACTTTCCTAGCAAACACCTCTTTTACATCACCTAGGATGATCCTTGGTACGGCAACCTCCTCGTCTACCTCCGAACTCAAAAGTTCGGTAACCACCTTTCATGAGATGATCATCATCATATTTTCCACCAGGCCCCCCACTACCTCCTCATCAGAGACATCTTATATTGGCGAGGGGTCGACACCATTCTTCGTCGATGCCTGACCATTGATGAGGCCAACAGAGTCTTGAACGAATGTCATAGTGACGCATGTGGGGGGCATATTTTGGGAATATCCACTGCTCAGAAGATTATCCGAGCAAGATACTTTTGGCCTACCTTGTTTCATGATTATATTCACATCGTGAAATGATGCGAGAAGTGTCAGCTTTACACCAACAAAGCCCGAGCACCACCTTCTCTTCTTCATCTAGTCATCACTGTCGGCCCTTTTTGTAAATGGGGCATCAACTTCATGACTTGTAATCCTCTCTCTAGCAATGGACACAAATACATTTTTATCGCAGTCGATTACTTCACCAAATCAGTGGAAGCTATGCCCACCTTCAACAATACCGCTGACACCGCAGTGCATTTTTTCTTTAACCACGTCATATCTCGCTTTGGAGTACCACTCCAACTAGTTTCTGATCACGGGAAACACTTCAAGAATGAGATTTTCGTCGAACTCTCATCTCGGTTAGGATTCTCCCATGAGTTTGCCTCACCATATTACCCTCAGTCTAACGGACAGGTTGAAGTAGTCAACAAGGTCCTCAAGACCATGTTACAGCACACAGTTAATAAACATAAGACCAATTGGCATCATATGTTATTTTCCACACTATGGGATTACCGTATTGCTGTGAAAACAACTACTGGTTTCACACCATTTCATCTAGTCCATGGGGTGGAGGCCACTCTTCCCATTGAGTGCAAAATTTCCACCTTACGCACCGCAATTGAGATATTACCTAACACTAACCCAATGGAGTAGCGCTTACTAAACTTAGAATCCCTAGATGAAGATCGTTGATCCTCATTACAGAACAATGAGGTAGCTAAAAAATGGTCAAAGGCCACCTTTGATCAACATGTTAACATTTGCTCAATCCACGAAGGTGACCTCGTCCTTGCTTACGATATCACTCACGATACCTTTGGCCATGGAAAATTCGAGTCACTATGGCATGGCCCATACATTATCCAACATTGCCTCACCAAAGGTGCATACATCCTGGCCTCTCCTTGAAGGCCTCTCTCTCAAAGAACCTGTCAACGAGTTATACTTAAAGAAATTTTATGCTTAAACATAGTCATTCTACTTTAGGTTATTTCTTTTATAGTGTTTTTAATCTTTTTTCCATCCCTCACATCTAAACTATCATTTGTGCTATTGACAGATGCTTCCTCCACCGGCCTACCACATCAATTACACTGACGGTGCTAGCCGTTGGACACAAATTCTCGCTTCGGCTGCTTGGGCTCTCTAAACCCCCTCACATGAAATTCTCCATATCACTTGCGGCATTTACCGCCACACCTGCGCCGCCTCAGTTGTGAAGAAGTGGCCACCCTCGCCACCACTGTGGTGAAGCAAAACAGTCAACCACCACTTTAATTGTGGCTCTTGTGCCCCCGATGCACCCAATAAAATCCTAGGGTGCAACATAGGCACCCTATCCAAAAACCATGCCACTAGGATGGACCCAAAGGAAAACTCTCCTGTATCCGTGGACCAACAATGGTCCAACTGCCCTACCATCCTGGCATGTAATGTAAGCCCCCAGGCAAAGTTCTCACTGACCAGTGCCCTCTCCATCACACACAGTTGACCACCACTGATCCGCTACGTCACAAGGGACCCATACACTCTCACAATCATCGCTACTATACAACAATGTGCTAGAGCATCCATCACCCCAATGCTCACAACAGTGCCCGACATAAATTTTTCCCCCGAATAGAACCTCTAGCCCACTCTCACTGGCACCACATCCCTAGGTATCACTGGCTCTGACGGTAGGGACGTTCCCCGAAATGGGAGCCCAATCAAAAAATATATGTCCTCCACCACAGTGAAGGCAATCTTCTCTCCCCGCACTATGAAACAATGCAGGTCCGAACTCCACATCCAGATAAGGAACTGCAGGAGATACTTCTGCACCTGTATCAACGGTCACTCAAAGAACTTCAGCAGCCCATAGCCTGCCAAATTAGCACGTACCCCCGGATCCTCAATCGCCACAGTATTTCTCAGTTGGGACCAATCCCGCTCTCGCCACCCAACTGACATCGTGCAAATATATCACCTGTAGCCACATAAAACAGTCCTAAGTCAGCCAAATGGACCATAAACAACATTAAAAAGATAAGTTTTACACCCATCAACCTTGCCTCCAAGGTGCGACTATTTAATCCATAGGCACGCACACATGCGCGCCTGTCCACTCCACAGGCGCGCACTCTGGTGCGCCTGTCCATCCCTCAGGCACACACTCGTGCATGCCTACTCATCATACAGGGGTGCCTTCATGCACCTCTATCAGGAACATAGGCACGCATTAAAGCACACTTGTCCAATACAAAGTCGCGCACACATGCACGGTTGTGCATCCAACAGGCGCACACATAATGCACGCCTTTGACCCCCTTACAAGATCCCCCATGTGTGCCTATCTGGTGGGCAGGCACGCACTTGTGCGTTCATACTTTCAGATTGCCTGCACAAATGAGGCCCACACCCATAAAACTCCCTGTACGGCCCTTTGTATAGCCCTTGCCCAAAAATGGAAACCCTAATTCTATGCAGGATGATCAGACCACTAACCTGAATCTCAATGGTCATTGATCAGATGCCTCGTCCTCCCAGAATCTCCAAATCTCCTCTGAATACTTCTCATTCAATCACTATAGCAACAAGCACAAATGAGGTGGCAATGTGGGCCCTACAACTATATATAGGCCTTTTCGCCAGATGGAGAAAGGGACAGAAGACATGATTCATGAGGCTTTGGAAGGTGGAGGAGGCATTACACAAGCCAAAGGGCATGACCAAAAACTCATAGTGGCCCTCATGATTTCGAAAGGCCATCTTGGGAATGTCTGCCTCTTTCATACATATCTGGTGATAGCCCGAGTGAAGATCAAGTTTAGTAAAGAATTGGGCACCACTCAATTAATCCAGGAGGTCATCAATGACAAGTGTTGTTCCTGAGTCTATACCTAAGGCTCAAAAGTACAGTGTCAAGGCATCCAAAAGTGGTTAGGATATGAAGAAGGTAGGACGTCAACCTTTGGAGAAAGAAACTAAGGGAGATTTATTCGTTGGGGTTGCCTGGCTTCGAACTGTTCCTGAATAGTTATGTCTCGTTCAATGGCTGCCCATGATTGTTCAAGTTCAGTCCGGTTAGTTGTTGTTTTAAGGATAGTGTTGAAGAGGTTTAAGGCGATGTGTGTTTGGTTTGATAACCCAGGTTTGAAGTTAGGTTGAGTTGGTATGGGAAATTTCATGGGGGGAACAACACAGGTAAGAGAACTTTTAAGAAAGGTTGGGTGCTGTCTCATTTTAGTCTTATAAACGAGAATTTACGGTTGCAGTATTAACGATGGATAAAAATCTAAGGCTCTTTCCCGTAACTGTATTATATTTTGATAAAGGGGGCGAGATGGAAGAAAAACATTGAGCCGTTTACAGTGTTAGGTTCCTACCAGGGGAAAATCTCATGAAGTAAACGGGAGAAGAAAATATGTAAGAAAATAACCGATGTAACAAAAAATACATGTAGAATTCCAAAACTGCAAATTGGTCTTACACAGCTGATAGCTGGTGCAGAGGAAAGGCAATAAACAATTACATAAAACCCAAATTTATTCATTATAGCAGTGATCATACTAAAGTATAATGAAGCACATCAATTATGAATACGAATTGAAATTGAAAAATGAGGAACAAGAAAGCAAACTTGTAATACAGAAGTGACGGAATTGAGAATCTCGGATCCCCTTGTATTAAATCTCAATGTAAAAAACTCTCTTACAAAAACTCAAAAAGGGTGCAGCCCTGTTTATTTCTCTCTGGGGTATATTTATACAATTTCTACAAAGCAGGTAGAATCTCAATAGTCGCAAAATTTCAGTTATGACAGAGGAGAGAGCAATCGCTCCATTTCCCCTACTCTGTCTTCACTTAGTGCCAAGTGCTTGTCTTCGCGTGGACTCGGTGCAGGTGATACATATTTCCACAAGCTAAGATATGAGCCATGAAGGCTCC
>JASDQU010193496.1:18660-36465 GCA_032191745.1 Picea mariana | reverse complement strand
ATTCATGATTGTGTGGAGGTCTACATGGATGACTTTAGAGTCTATGGAAAAACTTACCAGGAAGCCTTAGACAACTTAGAAAAATTCCTCATCAGATGCTAGGAAATGAACCTATCTCTAAGTCATGAAAAATGCAAAATGTTGTTAACTAAAGGAGTGGTTCTAGGACATCATGCTTCATCTGAAGGGATAAAAGTCAATCCTGCAAAGATTGAAGTCATTTTTAGACTTCCACCCCCCAAGACTCAGAAAGAGGTGAGAAGATTTCTCGGACATGCCGGATATTACTGGCAGTTTATTGAAAATTTTACAAATATTGTTGCACCTTTGTTTGGATTATTGATAAAAGATGTTGATTTTGTTTGGAATGAGCAGTGCCAAACTGCCTTTGAAACCCTGAAAGCCAAGTTGTATGTAGCACCAATTCTTAGAGGGCCCAATTGGACTCTCTCATTTCATATATCCACTGATGCCTCTGACACTGCAATCGGAGGGGTATTAGGGTACAAAGAGGACCAACAGTCCTATGCCATTTATTTTGTAAGCAAGAACTTGTCCCCTACCGAGTTGAACTACACAGTCACTGAGAAAGAGTTCCTAGCAGTTGTTCATGCTATTAACAAGTTTCGTCATTACATTAAAGTTTATGAAGTATTTTTACACACCGATCATTTAGCCATTAGGTTCCTCATGAACAAACCTATAACTGATGGCCGAGTGACTAGGTGGCTCTTGTTATTGCAAGAATTTAATATCATTGTGCTTGATCGACCTGGAAAGGATAATGTAGTAACTAACTTTCTTTCCAAAATAAAAAATGAGGATGATGATACCCCTGTAAATTATAGTTTCCCATATGAACATATTTTTTCCCTCTCTGACAATACCCCATGGTTTGCGGATATGGAAAACTATCTGGCTACTAGGAGATTACCGTCTCATTTGTCACCTCATGAAAAGCGGAAAATTATTACACAAAGTGCTAATTATTCTTGGTTTGGTCATGATCTTTTTCGCACAGGTCCTAATTTGATTATTCATAGAAGTGTTCGAGAGGACGAGGTACCTGAAATACTATGAATTTGTCATGATGGACCATGTGGTGGCCATTTCTCTGATAAACGCACAGCATATAAGGTATTACATTCAAGTTACTATTGGCCTAGCATTTTCAAAGATGCTGCCAAGTATGTGATAAGTTGTGATAGTTGCCAAAGGATAGGTAGACCTACGTCAGCTGACAAAATGCCTTTGTAGGCCCAAGTTATGATAGAACCCTTCGAAAAATGGGCCCTCGACTTTGTAGGACCAATTTCACCCATGTCCCGTAGGAAGAACTATATCTTGGTTTGTACGGACGATGTCACCAAATGGGTAGAGGAAAAATCCCTATTCAGGGCCACAGAGAAGTCTGTTGTCGAATTCATCTATGAAGACATTTTTACCCACTTTGGTGTCCCTCATGAAATTGTTACTGATCAAGGCACTCAATTCACTTCCAAGCTGATGAAAGAGCTAACAGAGAAATATGGGATTAAACACCGTAAATCTTCTCCATACCACCCACAAGCCAATGGCTAGGTAGAATCCATAAACAAAGTTCTAGAAGCCATATTGACCAAGACTATTCAATTACATCACTGGGATTGGACTGATAGTCTCCCAGAGGCTTTGTGGGCATATCGAACCACCTGGAGAAATACCACTAGGCATACCCCTTATGAGCTAGTGTACGGGAAACAAGTACTTTTACCTATAGAATTCCAAGTAAGGACCTTCTGTATTGCCGCAGAGTTAGGATTGAACTTGGATGAGGATCAGAAGCAACGAGCCCTACAGTTGATTGAGTTGGATGAAATCAGGCAAGATTCCATCCAACGGATGATATTAGTCCAAAACCAGAGGAGAAAGTGGCATGACAAGTTTATTAAGAAGAAGCACTTCCAACCTGGTGATTGGGCTCTGTTGTTTGATTCCTGATTCAAAACCTTCAAAGGAAAACTTACCACCCATTGGTTGGGCCCTTGCGAGGTAGACACTATATATGACAATGGAGTTGTAAAAATTAAAACAATTGATGATGGACAAGTCTCATTTGTGGTAAATGGACACCGACTTAAATTTTATCATAAGCCCATTTCCAGAGAGGATTTTCTACAAGTCATGTCAGCTGACAAGGCATTGGCCTTAGTAGATGGGGAAGTTCCCCCTTGTTCTTAAATTTTTTTTTTAAGATTTCCTACTGTATATATGTAAATATTTTTTGAATTTTGTTAATAAGGAAATTCTAGAGGTTTCTGTAAGTATTTATTTCACCAGGAGTACACAATTTCAAGGATCTTTCTTCAAAACATTGTTATACTTGAATTTTGTGTCTGCTAAAGCATCAAATGAATAGTGACTTACTGTAATTAGCCGTGTTTTTGCAAAATTATCATTTTTTAAGGCATTCTAAAGCAGTTTCTTTTGAAACTCTTCACCACTGTATAAGGAAGTGGTACCACAACTATCAAGCCTGGAGGTCTCTCGTAAAGTTTTTCCAAGAAACCTGAGTAAGTAAGTCAAGTGTCCTTATCAAAGAGTAACAAGGAGGTCTAATTAGCAGTTACCCATGGAAACATCACAATAAATACAAAGGAAGAAAGTAAGTTGAGTCTAGAGATACCTTTTTGTTCTTTCTCAATGGTACCATCCACTACACACTAAATAGCTTGATTATATCATATCTTTTAGATAGGCCACGTCCGCTTAAGTACCCCTTACATCAGGAAAACCACTAAACAATATAACGGAAAGTCATCCTCTAACATAAATACCATCCCAAGTAAGAAAGGAAAGAAAAAAGTTGTTTTCAGAGTTGTCCCCCCATCTTTTTGCATAAGCAATCTTATATTAAAAATCTTAAAAGATGGAGGGCCAGTCTTTGAGGGTTTAAGAGGATAACCCGCCGGGATACTGAACATGTCTACTGGAAGCGGGTATCGACCTATGGTATGACTAGGTAAACCCATCGGAGTACTGAACAAGCTTGCTAGAAGCGGGGAATTCTACCTAGCGAGGATGGTAATCTGACAAAAATAACTAATAAATCTAAACGTGTCCTGATGTACGACATTACTTGCAGACAAAGCTGACATGAAGTATGTGTGGTTAAGATAAGGTTAATGAATTTCATCAACTTGCCATTGGGAAATAACTNGTCTAATTAGCAGTTACCCATGGAAACATCACAATAAATACAAAGGAAGAAAGTAAGTTGAGTCTAGAGATACCTTTTTGTTCTTTCTCAATGGTACCATCCACTACACACTAAATAGCTTGATTATATCATATCTTTTAGATAGGCCACGTCCTCTTAAGTACCCCTTACATCAGGACAACCACTAAACAATATAACAGAAAGTCATCCTCTAACATAAATACCATCCCAAGTAAGAAAGGAAAGAAAAAAGTTGTTTTCAGAGTTGTCCCCCCATCTTTTTGCATAAGCAATCTTATATTAAAAATCTTAAAAGATGGAGGGCCAGTCTTTGAGGGTTTAAGAGGATAACCCGCCGGGATATTGAACATGTCTACTGGAAGCGGGTATCGACCTATGGTATGACTAGGTAAACCCATCGGAGTACTGAACAAGCTTGCTAGAAGCGGGGCATTCTACCTAGCGAGGATGGTAATCTGACAAAAATAACTAATAAATCTAAACTTGTCCTGATGTACGAAATTACTTGCAGACAAAGCTAACATGAAGTATGTGTGGTTAAGATAAGGTTAATGAATTTCATCAACTTTCCATTGGGAAATAACTCTAAGACTATCTTGAAACTCTCTTGCCTACCTCTTTTTATCTATATATAGGATCTCTTATCCTATAGGTGGGGCCATCTCCTAACTGTCTCGTCAGACCAATCTGTGAAATTTTATCTTTACACTTGACATACTGTAAAACTTCGGCTATTGGGGGATACTGACTAGTTTCCTATACTTTTGATTGTGAGGTGTCACAATACTTAGGTGTGGGGGAGGGGTTCATGAGCTGAAAAATGATCATTGCCTAGAGAAATGAGTTTTTGCAAGAATCTTTGTATTATCACCATGATATAGGTTATTACTTGATAGTCATGTTATTTTTAAAAAATGCTTAACTCCTCTGTGCTATAAATTACTGAACTTGTGTTTAACAGACCACTCTTTATTAGTTATTTAACATACCACTCTTTATTGGTTATCTTCCATTACAAGTTGCATACTGTAGTTTTGACAACACATGTTTTATGCTTGCTATAACCCGTTCATTATAGGTTTTGACATTATATGTCATATGCAAGAAGATTAAATGAGCATGAATCATTCTGCCCCTGCTCATAAACTATTGTGGTTGTCAAAAACACTTCAAATTTGCAGGCTATCCATTATAAGAGGTGAAAATACACTTAACATAGGGATACCAGATGAAGTACCATATGAGGTGTCGGATGAGATGTCATTTGAAGTGCCATTGAATTGCATACCAGTAATTGTCCTAGATTCCAGGTAACCAGAATTCAATTATATTCAATTACATTGGTTGCAGGCATTTATTAAAAGATACTTCATATGGTTATGATCAAATGTCCAAGTCAAAAGACTTGGACATTGATTTAATTACGCACCATTCCATTGCCAAAAATTGAGCCTTTGAATTCGAATTCTTCACACATGGCAGCCCATGTGCACATGTGTGTAACTCACTCCACCTTAAGTGCATCCAAAATCGGGATGGACACTCTATTATTTCATTTTCCCTTGCCATTTGCTATGCCCTGCGTTAAGGAATCGCACCCAACCTCTACCAAATTCTCCCTCTGTTCCAATCGCACTCAGACTATGATAAACCCGTGCCATCTCTTGGCTTGTTCGCGCCCTTTCTTGGTGAATTTAACCTCTGTCACAATGCCCARGAGATATGAACCCTCCTCCTATGCAAACTTGTTTKCCATTCCAAAATTCGCACARTGCAGGGAAGTGTTTTTGCGTGCTGGCTGGGGGCCATTTCTGTCTAGTTTGMAAGGCCATGATGACRGTCTTTCTATGCAATTTGCAGTTGGTTTTGATGGTAAGATAGCACATGTAGGGTCTCTTATATTTGAAGTCACAGAAGAGTCCATTTCTACTGCAACAAATCTCCCAAGAATGGGAGATARATGGTTCAAGAAACATCAATTACCATGCTCAAGTTACAACAGGGTGCTCAAGCCCGAATTCAAGATCATTTCAGGAGTGAAAGGGTATGCTAAGGAGTGGATAAATCCAGAATTGGTTAACCCCCTCATTGTCATCACAMGGTTAAKTACATGTGAAGGTAGATACTCCACCTTCAAAGCTTGTCATTTTAGATTGTTGGCCCATTTTGTGTTCAACAAACCCTTGAAMTTTCCCTTTTATTTTCTCAAAATCTTGGAGAAGATGTCCTCTCAAGTGAGGAAAAATGTGACTAACCCCCACAATAGTCTCTGCCACCACGGTTTGATCAAACTCCTCATTCTTACCGAACTAGATAAGTAGGGGAAAAATTGGGATGCCTTTATCTACCAATTTGCAAACCCCCACTTGACAGTTAGGACCGGCAGAAAGCCACTTAGCCTAAAAACTATCTCCCCATCCAAGCCTCACTCTCCAAGAACTCCAAACTCCATTGCACAAACCCTCTCTTTGACGGAATAATACCAAAAGCTTGTTGATATTCCTACTTCTTCATTGGGGAAAAAGACCAAGAACAAAGACCAAAACAAGCCTATTGTTGACCCCCCAATGCCCTCACTTTCCCTTGGTCCTACACCGAAGAAACTCCAAGAGGCAATGCAGCAAGACTCTACCATCATTCCCAGAAACAAGAGGGGAGCCAACCTGCTTCGAATCCTTATCCAAGTGTCCTCCGACCTTGAGAGCCCTCATAAGAAAATTAGGGAAGTCTCTGTGGATGGATTAGAGACACTAAGGAAAAAAAAATCAAAACCTACCTCACCTTTTCAATCTCCCATCACCCCTACTTCACCTAAGCCCATTCTAGATCCTAAAACTGATAAATTGTCCCCATCTAAGCCTTCCTCAGAGATTGTCGATTATGTCCCAACCATAGAGCAAATACAAAAAGAAAACCATCAGCTTCTCCAACAATTGGAAGAGAGGAAGACAATAGATGTACACCTTCATCATGACAACGCAGTCCTTCAGGCAAAAGTCAACTCCCTTCAGCGGTTGGTTGATGAAATGACTAAATCTAACCGCAGCCTCAGAGCACAATTAAAGCAACACAAGAGGCACAAGACTAAGTCTACATAGCAAGAAGGAGAGGCTTCCAAAGCTGATCCTCCTCAGCAAGCCTAGTCACGGGGGGTAACTTCTTTTTGTTTGTAGTGGGACCTGCAAAATCGTAGGTGTGGGGGTAATGTTGGGCCCGAGATATGATCATTTTCATGACGGTTGTTATAAACTTTTTCCATATGTATATATGTGTTTTTCATCTTTTGAAGGATCTTTTTGAAGAAATTGATGATAAAATGGTATGATCAGCACAAGGTACGTGTAATTCATGTTTAATGATTAAATCAAGTTTAATTCATCATGTTCTATGATTTCCAAGAGTTAATTCGTATTTTTCTGTTGTTACAGGGAAAAACGCACCATGTTTCCAGTTCCAGCACTTGATTTGGCACTCATTCCAGCACTCATTCCGGTACCTGATCTAGCACTCGTTCCAGCACCCAATATTGCACAAAAACACAAGGCGAGTTGTCGATTATGGCATTGGCGGCCAGTGATGGACAAATCGGGCACATGGGTTTTCTTCATGATCGCCCCCTCCAACTACTAAGCTACAGACAACTCAGTTTCAGTTGTCCAAAGAAGGTGATTATTGGCTTGCTTTATTTTGTCAGTTAGAGCCTCATTTATTGTATTTTGCCGAAATTAGAAGTGGTTCGACCCTCCTGTGGTCAACCACTTGGTTTGTAAATGTTATAAATACCACTGAGGTGGTCAGATGATTGTTAAGTAGAAGAACTAAGTAGCATAAGCATTAGAATTTCCAGAAAAACGATTTTGCTCTGTTTGAGTTTTTACATTGCCAGAATTATGCCAGCACTACGTTTTTGGATTTGTATGGTGAATTCAGCCTGCTAAGCTAGTGGTGTACTTTTAGAGAGTGACCACGACTTGTTGGGGGCCCACCAACAGTCTGATAACTCTCTTCATGTTTATTTATGCATTTCTTAATTTAATTGCTCTCTTTTATTTTCTGTACATGCAATTTTTTATTATGCTAACCAGTTTGTGGTAGCTTAATTTTTTTAATTGTTTTGCAGTTTAGATGATGATACATATTAGCATGCATTGATTTTATAGGCTAGGAAAAGACTTGCAAGTCTCTCTCACACTATACTAACCCCGCATGCAGTTAGATGTTAGATCGTGCTTTCTTTTATGATTTTATAAATAAGTTTAAAACATGATTTTAATTAGATAGAACAGAGTTTTAATTTGGGTTTCTTTGACAGGGATTTTCATGGATGGATAGATTTAATTTCAGTTTTTTATTATAGCTTGTTTACTTCAGTTTTATATCAAATTTCATTTAATTAGTTGTTGGTTAATATAATTGTTAGATTACTTTTTAAAATCAATTTTTAATTTTTGTTTTTAGTCATTTCTTTATTATAGTTTGAATAGTTAGAATAGACATAGTGTAGTTTCATTTTACGCAATCTCTTTTCCTAGAATTAAAATGCAATTGAATTTCTTAGTTAATGGTTGAATCTAGTTTTGCTTACATAGTGTAGAATTGGAATAATAATCACGTTATGTTGTTGATGGTTTGTACATGAATATGCCGGGTATTTAACATTGTCTTTGTCATGGCTAAATTCTCGTTGGATTGTTTAATACATACCTTCCATTTTGCCACTGAGATTAATGTTGAGTTTATACCATTGGAGTTGTCCTTTGTTGTCAAGTGCCATCAACTTATCATCCGTCACCACCGAAGGCATTCACACAACCACCAACATTACATTTGAGTGTTTCATAGATTAAAGATAGTTTCTTGTTTTCATAAGTTAGAATATAGTTTTATTGTTGTTATAGGGTAATTAGTCTTTTGCTTTAATAGATTTAAGAGCAGTTTTGTTTGTCATAAATTAGGCATTTAGTTGGTAGTCTTTCTTGTTCTCAATAAAATGAATTTCATCTCATGCATTAGAAGTAGTTTTGCATCAAGCATTTAGTCCACTTGCCTCTTAGGCTAGATAGTTGTTCAATGAGAAGTATTTGCTTACTTTCCTATTTTCTTTAGTTGTTCTTGCTTACTTGCTCATTTGCTTTAGTAGGGTAGTTAGTTGTCTTTGCTTACTTGTCTATTTTCTTTATAGGTTAGATAGGTGTCTTTGCTTACTGTTCATTTATTTGCTTTCATAGGGTAGTTTCTCATTAAATGTAGGTTGGCAAGTTAAGTTAGTTTGCTTTTTTCATTTGCTTATTGATATGATTAGGTAGTTTTTTTTTGCTCATTGTCATGAACTAGTTTGCTTTAAAGTAGGGTTTACTTGCTTTTCTTAGGACTATCCATCAATCCTTGGCCCAAACGTACTTAGGTTAAATAGTTTCAAGTTTCTTAGTAGGGTTTGCTTGAGTAGATTAGCTGTATATAGTTGTGTTCATTAGTCAGATTATACTCCTACCAACCTTTTACCTTTGGCATATATTTTGCTACAACTCTAAGTTTACTTACCCCTGGTTGACAATTTAATTGATGATAGTTTAATGTCTTTTTTAGTACATATAAATCACCTAAAAATTATTCAATCCAATTTCTAATTGGGGTTGATCAACCCGAGGCAAAGTCATGTATTTTCAAAAAAAAAGACTAAACTAGATTTCAAATTTTCAGTTGGTTCCCTAGTATGGTCGCCAAAAATGTTGACGCTTGAATCCGTCAGGATCGAAACTGCAACCTCACAAGGATGTGAACCTCTTGCATTTTTATAGAGAAGGTACTCCTCTTTTTTTAATGATATTCTTTGATACTATAGCTTTCCAAAACGATATAGGACTTTGAGAAAATCCACTCTTATACTCAAAGAAAGATAAAAGTTGTAGAAAAATAGAAATGTTTTATTTTTAAAGAGAATTCCTAAGAGATGATCAGGAACCTCACACATCACACATTTGAAAATATAAATAAAATTTCCTCACATCCATCATAGCGAAAATAAAGATTTATGATCACATATAAAAATAAAAGAAGATGATTCATACGCATAAGAGAACTTTGATAGAGTAAACACATGTGGAGCTCAAAGGAAGAAAATGATAGACCAATTTCAAATATTTTATACTCAAAACTCAAAGTTATAAACACTGTCAAAATTAATCTCGACTTAGTTCTCTTGGGATTTCTGTAAAAATATTAAGGTTTATTATAGTGCTTTGAAATGAAAATGTGTTTGTATAGAGGACTGGGATTAGGCTCCCGCAGACCATAAAATTAAATATAAACAAAAAATAGATTGTGGAAAGAAGAAAGTGGGAGGAGGCAGAGTAGAAAAAGCTAGAAGGAAAACAAAAGGAAATTATCACATTTCGGTTAGACCTTTCTAATCAAAGAAGTGGAATAAATGGATGAAAAAATGATAAAGAAAGCAAAATGTTATCAACATAAACTTACTATGATGGTATCTCTCGTCTCTCACTTGTTGTTGTCTTTTTATTTTCCTCATTGACAGTTACAGGAACTGTCTCAACCGTCCTTTCTTGGCCCTCTTTAGTTAACTTATTGATTGCCCTCTTAAACCAATCCTCAATGTAATTCTTCATTGGTTCAATGATTATCTCATGTCTAATTTTGATATTAAACAATTCACCTTCTAAATCTCTTAGTTCATGAGAAATATCGTGGATAGATTCTTCAATATATTGATTTTTCATAGAATAATCGATAAGCCAATTATCTATCTCTTCTTCACCATATTCAATTATGCCATTAAATTTATGAATTGATAATCCCTTTAATATCTCCACATGTTTATCAAATTGTTTCCTTGTCATAAATATTGAGTTGAAGATTAATTTAGGATCTTCCACCTCACCAGTGCTTCCTACTAAATCTAATTGTGTGAGCCTTCTGAATAATTCTTCTCTTTTCATTATAGCTTCATTGCATGCTTGAACAATGTTTCTCAAATTCTTGATCTTTTCTTTCCAATAGGCATTCAACTGTTTGATCCGACTAGGAGAAGGAAAATATTCTTCTCTCCTCTTTACTTATGTCATGTTTGAGACTTTTATCCCAAATCGTAAAACAACATATGTGTAAAATCCTTATCCATTCTTAAAATCAGCTTGGAGATATTCATGAAATGCATGTGCTCTTGAACCAAAAGAAACAATGTTTTTAGACACTTCACATGCCTCTATAATCAATGAAATTCTCTTTTTAATATTTTTCTCAACATAATTTTGAACCGTTGTAAGAAAACTTGATGATCCCTTTAACTCAATACCAAGTGTAGTTGGTTTTATCATTGTCAAAGGTTGGCCAAGATGGGAAGAGTCATCAAGGAAGCCTCCAATTCTTTGATCTTTTCATTTAAGTTGGCATTCTCAGACTCCAAATCATCAATAGAATCATCAAGTGCATCCTCAGTTGCCTTATGAATTTTTTAAATCTGGGAGGATCACATGTACTTGAGGTCGACCTCTGAGCGGGATTTTCCCTTTTTATTTTTCTAGTTAATTCTTTCCACAATCAACTTCTTAGATTCTTTGCAAAAACAACGCTCTGAAAAGTGAAGGATTCTTCCTCACTAAAGGTTTCATTCCCAATCACTTCCATTAAASAATCTCGTTGAACAACATGTTCATGTTGTTCCATTGCAAGAAATAGTTTTCAATMTCTTCTTCTAGTTCCATATCTTCCAAGGAGAAGCTTTGGATATCATTTTCTATAAGATTGTTTCTTTCCTCTTGCACTAGGTTTTTTCTCTTCTTTATCACGGGAAACTTGTGTGAACTTTCATTTTTTCCAAAGAGAGGATTCTTGTCTCCCCCTCCACTGGAACTATTGCTGACGGTCTTTTTAATTGGGTGGGTCACTAAAGCACTACTYCTGGAGGTAGCATTCTTGGAAGTGACAACTAGATATTGAACACTTATTTCACTGGAACTTTTTCCTTTTTGCTTGTAAAGATCATTAATTCTAAGTAATATTTCTAAATCGTCGACATTATGTACAGGAGTTCTTTGGCTATTGACTTATTCTTCTTCATTCAAGACAATTTGAATGAAAGAGTTATTGAACCCTACTAATAGCATATGTCCAACAAAAATGTTGCCAATAAGTTGATGGAACTATTTCTTCAGTTGGATAATGGTCTCAAATAAACCTTTTCTGAAAGATAATAATAGTTTAATCCCTTGGTAAATGAAGATTAAATGAGAATTTAATGAAAAATTCCTCGAGCCTTTCTCCATTAATGACGATCTTTTCGAGACCTGCACAACAGTTCTTAGCATTTGAACAATACTTAATGCGTATTGGGAAAAGAAAAGTAATGGTGGGGATAGGTGTGAAATAACTTCAATATAGAATTTTCATGAAATCGCCAACACACCAACCCGTGAACCCGCAGTTGTAGAGATAATCAAAATAAACTAAGTATAGAGGGGTGGTTGGTCGAACTCGTTTGCATGAGGAAAGGGATACTTTGAAATATGGCACCCATGATGAAGCTAAAGGTTAAGTGATGGTCAAAACGTAGATCACGGAAGTTGAAGTGAAAATTAAGGGTCATGGAAAAAAGGAGAGAAAATGTTTGAGCCCACATACCCATGAATTTGAAGAAAAATTATAAGTGTTGAAATGGACTTGTGCATGAGTAAGTGGATGGAAATGAAAATGTGACAACCCGCAAACCTGCCAGCTGAAATATCGATAAGTATAGTAACCAAGAAAGGGAAAAAGAAGGGATAAAGGAAATGGGAAAAAGGGGAGGTATAGAAGGGGGAAAAGAAAAGGAGTAAAGAAGTGGGGCAAATAGAATGTGGGAGGGAAAAATGGAAGCATGAAAATGTCTCAAGAGAAGGGCACCTTTGTTGGATACAGTGAGACTTCGAAGGCTTAAAGAATATACATCCTATAACATAGACAAATTGATATTAGCAGGAATGCTACATTTGATGAAGAAGAAGCCTTCAGGAAATCTAGGGAATCTCACATATATGAGGACAAAGAGGAGAAGGAGGCTCCAAGGGATGCAGTAATGATTGACTTTAATACAGAAGAAAACAATTAGACAGTAGAGCCAGAGATACCTGTAGATCCACCCATAGAAGTTACAATTACTAAGAAGAGACCAACATGGCTCTGAAACACTTTGCAGGAAGCTAAAGGACATGTAGCTCGCAGAGGCTCCTTCATAGAGAGAAAGAGATCACATAATTTTTCCAGCTATGTGGCATTGATGAGTAAAATCATTGATTTAGAACCTTCCACTTATGAGGAAGTTGCTAAGCAACAAGTGTGGAAGGATGCCATGATGGAAGAGTATCAGTCCATCATGAAGAATGATGTGTGGGAAGTGGTTCCAAGACCATAAAGGAAGTCAATAGTAACTTCCAAGTGGATCTACAAGATCAAACATGTTGCATATGGTAGCATAGAGAAGTACAAAGCGAGATCTGTGGCTAGAGTGTTCTCCTAGAAAGAGGGAGAATATTATGATGAGACATTTGCTCCAACAGAAAAGTACACTTCCATCAGATCTATTATTTCTATTGCTTCCATTATGGGATGGAAATTACACTAGATGAATGTCAATATTGCCTTCTTAAATGGTGTAATTAAAGAATAAGTGTACATAGAGCAGCTATAAGGTTTTGTAATCCATGGGAAGGATTCCCATGTTTGCAAATTGAAGAAATATTTGTACGGACTTAAGCAACCACCTAGGGCATGGTATGCCAGAATAGAGAGTTATTTGATGAGCTTGGGGTTTACCAAAAGTGATGTAGATCCCAACCTTTACTACAAGGTTGAATATGATTTCCCATTGATATTGGCACTATATGTGGATGACCTATTTTCTACAGGGGATGAGAATATCATAGATGGGTGCAAGAGGCAGCTCACTTCAGAGTTCGAAATGAAGGATTTTGGTTTGATGCACTATTTCTTGGGATTAGAGGTGTGGTAGGGACCAGATGATATTTTCCTTAGCCAAGGAAAATATACAGTTGAGATCCTGTAGAGATTCAGGATGATGGAATGCAAGTCCATGGACACACCTATGGTTACAAATTTGAAGTTATTGAGTGATTCATATTTAGATTTGGTTTATCCCAGGATGTACAGACAGTTGAAAGGATCCTTGATGTACCTGGTTAACACCAATCCGGATATATATGCTTTGAGGTGAACACATTGAGTTGGTACATGGTTGATCCTAGACATGTACATTGGATAGAAAAAAATCATGTGTTGAGGTACTTGTATGGCACGGTTGGATATGGATTTAGATATGTCTCGGACGGTGCATTAAAGTTGCAACGCTATACAGACTCTCACTGGGCAGGGAGCACAGTGGACCAGAAAAGCACATCAGGATGTTTCTTCAGTTTGGAATCAAGTATGATCTCATGGTTAAGAAGAAAACAGATGTCAGTGGCACTCAGTACAGTAGAGGCAGAGTATATAGTAGCCAATGTTGCAATCTATGAAGCAATGTGGCTTCAGAAGTTGCTTGCATGGTTATTTGATCTAGAGTTGGAGCCAACTTTGATATATTGTGATAATCAAAGTTGTGTGAAACTTTCAGAGAATCCAATATTTCATGACAAGTCAAAGCATATAGATATCAAATAGAATTACATCCAAGACATGATGCATAGAGGAGCATTGGAGCTGCAGCACATATCCATAGATGAGCAGACATCGGACAATCTCACCAAGCCTTTGTATAGGGTGAAGTATGAGCACTTCAAAGACAATCTTGACATGATCCATAATGTCCACCCTCATTGAAAGGGAGATGTGGTGTTTCTCCTCCAACAGACTCACCCTCTGGACAAGGGTTCCCCAGATCAGTCATGTGAAGTGTCAGATGGAGTAAAATATAGCCCGGTACAAGTCTTTCCTATGCCATATGAAGTGGCTAGGTGTGAATGGGACTTGTAGCATGGTCTTTCCTATGCCATGTGAAGTGGCTAGGTGTGAATGGGACCATGGCGTATCCTTAGCACTATGGTAGTAGTATTTCCCATATCATGTGGAGTGGATGGGTGTGATTGGGACTACTAGGAGAGGAGAAACATCATAGTGTAGTCGTGAGACTATGGCGGTAGTCTTGTACTACTGGATGATCATAGCGTAGTCGTAAGGCTATGGTGGCGTAGTCGTGAGACTATGGTGGTAGTCTTGTACTACTATATTCTCATAGTGTAGTCGTGAGACTATGGTGGTATCCTTGGAGATACTATATGCTTGCAGCGTAGTCATGAGACTTTGGTGGTAGTATTTCCCATGCCATTTGAAATGGATGGGTGTGATGGGGACTACTAGAAGAAAAAATCTTGGAAGAATACCTTACTAGCTAAGAGGGAGTGTTGATGTTTTAGTAGCAGTGGGAGGTACCCTCCTGGAAAACCTTTATTAGAGAAGAAGAAGATTCTATAAGTCAAAGGAAGACCATTGAACAATTGAATAACACCCCGGAAAATAAGTTGGCCCAAAGGAAAAGAATAAAGTGAAAATGGAATTCCCAGGAAGAGAAGTCGACCCAGAGGAAAAGATAAAGGGGAAATAGAATTTCCCAGAAGAGAAGTCGACCCCAGCTAAAGAGACTTGAAAACTATAAATAAGGTGATGTCTTGTTCATTTGCTTACTCACTCACTCAGTTATCTCACTCAATAAGGAGGCACAAGTCTAAGGAAATAAGAAGATGTAGCTACTGTAGCATCTGGGGTTCTTGGTTATTATTGGTGGTTTCTCTTGTGCGCTATCTCTCAGAGAGGTGTCCTAGCCTTGTGTGGTGCTACAACTGTAGATTTCTAACCCTACTAGGGTTTGAAGAGGAGAAAGAGATTAGTTATTGTATCAAGGTTTCTTCATTATCAGTTGTGTTTTTGTGAAGAAGAGCTTGTTCATGGTTGGATTGTGTTATCAGAAAGAATCTATCTAAGAAAGGTTCGTTGGATTTTTCCCCGGGTTTGGGGTTTTCCCAGGATAAATATTTGTGTCTCCTTGTGCTTGTTTTATGTTGCTTATATTTTTCAGTATATGGTTGTTAAATGTAAAATAAAATCCAAATGTTCTAGTAAATCTATTGCTCTGAAAATTTAAGAAAATCTAACATCCATGTGACTCAAATGGTGCATCTCTTGGTTCTAGATCATCTAAGCTCGATGCACCATCTTCATGTTCATCTTTGGGAACCTTCACTGGTTGGTTTGGGGCATGGATCGGAGGGAGTTCCCAGGATGCAAGGTAATTTATTTCTAACTTGATAGCGGCAACGTGCACTTCCTCCATATTTTGAGGGTCTTTATTCCTGAGAAAAACACCAAAAATACCATCAAATGCCTCAAGATAATAAACCAGAGAAACAACTTCGTTAAGCCTTACTCTATTAGGAATTCAATTGTAAAATTTGGAAAAATGAGCATTAAATTGGAAAACAGTGTCACTTTCATGCTTTTTAATAATTGAATATTTTTTTCATAAGAAGAAAATGTCATGTGTATTTTCCCATCTCTCAGTGAATTTCTCCTGGAAGGAATCTCATCCATCAATGGAAGCATCGGGAAGGGCCTTGTACCATGCTCGTGCCTCCCCCTCAAGGGTCTACACAAACATCCTCATCACCACATCCTCATGTTCCACATCAAAATCACCCACCACTTGTGAAAATTTATCCAATTGATCCCCAACTGATTCTCCCAACCTCCCTCCAAATAAAGGTATGCATTTAAGCAATTTATGTGCAAGTAAGTCATGAGGATAATCTGGGAATCCAACAAAACTTAGTGGGTCAAAGGAAGAAAATATCCATTTTACTGATGGCCTCACAATTGTATCGATATTGTTAGTCTCAGATAGAAAAAATCACGGTTGTTACCCTACTACTAGCTTGAGATAGAAATAAAATTAAAGATGAAGATGTCAAAGATACACTCACCATAGTGCTAGTTGAAAAAAAACTTACTTAAGAACTCATACGCTTACCAATTCCACAAGGAGTTCTTGGTGAAAGAAAAGTTGTGTTCCAGGAAAGGTGTTTAGGGATTTCTCAAGCTTGGCACTAGACCTTGTGAGGGAATTGAAATCGGGAGATATGTGTAAGTTCCCTTGTAAGTCGCCCCTGTATCATGTAGAGTTGTTAGGTGAGAGAAATAAAATTAAAATATTGAAGTAAAAACTCACGGAATTTCATTTACCAAGGCTTGCATTCCTTGAAAATGAAAGATACCAGATATAATAAATACGCAAAACATAAATAAAATGCTAGTAATGGCAGAATAACAGTAATATAACCAGCATAATCTCCAAAATAACACAAAAATAATATGAGAACAACAACTGAAATAGCACTTTGGTTCAGAAAGCAATGTTCACAGGCCTCTTTGAGGGGACAACCTCCAGTTGAGCAGTGCTCTGTTACAATAATATCCAAGCTAGGGTTCTCATACCCTCAACTCCTATTTATACTAAAAGGAATCATCTAGAGGAAGATCCTTCTAGAAGTGGAAGCTTCTATTAGGTATTCTTACATCCACCTTATTCTATTTTATTGAAAGGCCTTATTAATATTGACCTTTATTACATCCAAATATATTGCTCTACCTATGTGCGGGTTAGGACCCTAACATGTCTGCCCCCTTAAAAACATCCTTGTCCTCAAGGCTTGAGATGTGTAAACTGTTGCAGAATGGTAGCCGGTTCCCAAGTGGCATCGGAGGGAGTTGTATCTTTCCATTGGATGAGCACTTCCTTGATGGTTCTCTGATGCAGGTGACACTCGCGCTGGTCCAAAAATGCTTCTTTCTATAGCCAAATGGATCCTTCTTCAGCTAACTCGAGAAGGTTGGTTTGAATTTGGCACCGAGTTCCAATTACCTTCTTTAAGCATGAAACATGAAAAACATGATGTAGCTTCGAATGACTGGGCAGAGCTAACTGATAGGCGACTTGTCCCACATGCTTGAGAATGGTATAAGGACATAAAATTTGGGTGCTAGCTTCTGAAAATGCTCGGCCTTGAGGGAAGTTTGCTTGTATGGTTGCAGTCGTAGAAACACCTATCCCCTTCTGCAAAATGACGTTCAAAGCGACCTTGATCTGCTTGTTGCTTCATGCGATTATGTGCCATGACCAAGTTCTCTTTGAGGGTACGGAGAATATCCTCTCAAACTGTAAGTGTTTGGTCAACCGCCTAGACCTTCGATGTACCCGGTAAGTATGAGAGAACTGAAGGTGGCTTCTATCCATATACTGCTTCAAAAGGAGTCATGCATGTAGTTGTATGATAGGAAGTGTTGTACCACCATTCAGCTAGGGGTAACCATTGAACCCACTAATTTTTCTTTTCAGAGGCAAAACACCTCAGATATGTTTCCAAGCATTTGTTGAAAACTTTCGTTTGACCATCAGTCTGGGGATGAGAAGTTGTGTTGAGCTGCAATTGGGTGCCTTGAATCTTGAACAGGTCTTGCCAAAAATTGCTTGTGAAAGTTGGGCCACGATCAGAAACAATAGAGTGTGGCATGCCATGAAGCTTGAA
>JASDQU010193495.1:0-18925 GCA_032191745.1 Picea mariana | reverse complement strand
ATATATTATATTTCCACCTTGATGAAGAGGGAGTCACGATAACTAACTATGAATCAAAAGTTAGGACATCAAAATTCTTATAAGGAATTAATTCCTTATCCGAATTGGAAGTATCATTTTCATGATGTCTTTTCATGCCACCTATAGGGGCTTTAGCTACCACAACCTCCCTCAAATATCAAAGCCCTATATATATTTATTTGACTTTATCCTTCAAGAAAGGGGTGGATTCCCCAATCAACACATTCAATTATCGATTTACCTCATTCTCAATAGTTAATTTCTGATTTACCTCATTTAAATCCTATCTCGATTCCTCCGAAAAATTCTATCACTTTGATTTTGATTTTGTCCATTTTCCCCCAAAAGGATGAACTCAAGCATGAAAAAAGGTATCTTGTAAATGACCTAGAAGATGGCATATCCTACGCCTAAATGTTGCATCAAAGATCATTGTATTTGTAACATCCCCACTACAATCCACAATTTAATTAATGCTTAATGTAGATATAATGTGTGGTTAAGGAAAAAGCGATGCATATGTGAATTGTGTTTCTATATTTTAATAATAAAATGTGATGTTAGTTACTAGGTGGACATGGAAAGAGATGGAGGGTGAATTAACCCACAAGAGAGGGGAGGGTCTAAGAGAATTTCTGAGAGGGGGTCCAAGGGGGAAATTACCCATGTATATCAATTCAACCCATTTTCCTAAATTTTCTATGAGTATATGAACCTTCTAATTTCTGATTGAGTTTTCCCAAAGCCAATCATTGAATACATGTAAGGCAGTTGGTGTGAGAAGTTACATCCAATATTTATTAGGCACATGGGGGCCGAGTACAATCAGCTTGGGGAAGTGTATGAATAAAAAAAGGCAATCCAAAGGGAGGAAATTTGTATGGGTTGGGGCAACAGTTTTAGACAATCAATGTTTTTGCATGAACAACAACTAGATAGAAAGAAATAGAGCTTGTAGATGGAACATCCATGGAGGGTGAATTCTAGAGCATGTTGGATCACTTTGGAGTTGAATATTGAAGATCCAGGTTGTCAGGACTAAAGAGTGAACTCATGTGTAAGTTGCATTGTAACAACAATTGTTTGTTGTTGTTTGCTTGTCATTTTTCCTAGCAACAAATTCCCTTGAGTTCCCAGCTGAGAGATTCTTGGTTACATGCTCTAGAGAGACCTTGATAAATGAATGAGATGCTCAATGGATTGAGATTAGTGAATGAGTACATTCCTTGGGTTCAGAAATTCAAAAGGAAGAGACATGGTGGAAAATTGGGATAGTTGTAGGAGAATAATAGTGGGTTGTGAGATTTTTGAGCTGTGATTGGACGATGAGAGACCACCCTCTTTAGTGTATTACTAGCCTCAACTCGAGGGTGGCGGGGTGACTTGTTGTTGATATTTGGAACAACAAGTCTATGGTTGGGTGGAAAGTCAGTCCCAAGCAACTAGTTGCACAACTAATTTGAAAGATAAGTGTTTTATATGTTTTCTATTTGTATTTATGAGTTAAATTGATGTGCATGAAATCTGTGTATTGGAGAAGAATTTATATGATGTTGTGTTGGTTTATTAGTTACATTTCATGTCTATTTTAGCATGTTGTAGATGCATCTAATTTATGGTAACATACAATAGCTAAATTTGTATGTAATTCGTAGTTGAAAGCTACATGAATTAATTAGATGGTAGAAAATTTCATTTTTATGAGTATTCTGCGACGTAATGTTCCTTAGGCAGATTGGAGGACATTACATTATGGTATCAGAGCGTCTAGTTCAAACACCGAGCTTGTATGGGCTCGAACCTATGCGAGTTTGACAAATTACTTGTTGCATATTTTGTCTGTGATGAATTTGGGGGAAAATGAAGAAAAACAGGGTGAAATCCCCAAATTCGTGAGAAAAATTTGAGTTTAAATGAATCATGATTGTCTAAGAGAGGTTCAATGGAGAAGATTTGCATATTTGCAGAGTTAAATTCGACCTGGAAGGTTGAAATTTGAGTTTTAATGGCCACTATAGTGTTTTGTAGAGTTCAATGAATCAACGACTAAGATTGCATTTGATTGCGAGATCAACGACCGAGATTCACTTTAATAAATTTAAAAATTCATAAGGTTTCGACCGTTTGGAAGGTAGAGTGAATCAAAGTCCAAGTTTTGTTTTCATCCATTTGGAACATAGATCATATCAATGGTCTAGATTAGTTTTCGGAGGTTGGAAGAAGAGAGTCGAACGACAGTCAAGATCATCTTGGCTTGAAGATCGATGGATTAAATTCACCTGAATTTGATAAAAAAATCACTAAGTGTTGAAGTTTTGCAACAAAACTAGTCGACGGGCGATGGTCAGGTTGACCGAGTTGGAAAAGAGTAAGTTTATCCAAAAGACATTGTTGATGGTTGATGGTTGGGGGTCGGTCAGATTTGATGAAGTGTTTTCAGTCACCAATAGAAATCCTCGATGGTCGATGGGCTGAAGGTCAGACGTTGACCGAATTGGTGAATTTTTTTATCAAGAAAGAGAAACAGTTAATGGTCGATGGCCCAATGGTCAAGTGTCGACCGATTCAGTGAAGTGTTGAAGTTCGACCAAGAGAAACAATAGATGGATGATGGAGGAAAGAGGGTGATGATGTGCATGCCATGTCAACATCCACATGTCATGCCACATCAATAGTTGTCACGTTATCCCAGAAGTGGTATGAGATGTCCAATGGTTTGGTCGACCAAAGTAGAGAAGTGTTTTCATTAGTCAACAAGAAAATTTAATGGTCAATGATCAAACATCAGTCGAATTCGTCATGTGTTTCCATTCGCCAATGCAAATCATCGATGATTGATGGTCGATGGTTGCGACGATCAGTTTAGCATTGTGTTAAGAATCAGTTGTCAAGGGAATGGGATGATGGATGACAATCGGGTTAGCAGGTTGGGAAAAGTGTTGCGAGTGCCCAAAGGAGAATTTAGATCATATATGGTCAGTAGATTCATATCAACGACTGAGATTTCACCCAATTTGTGATTGAATGCTCATATTTAAAGATTGCTATAGAAAAAAAAAAGTCATTTTTATATGAAATTTTCATATTTTTGAAGGACATTAACTTGGGGGGTAATTTTGAGGCCCTAAAAAATGTTTTTAGCTAATCAAAACCCATGAGAATAGAGTGTACAAAGGTACACTCTGTATCTGTCTCTGAAGGGATGTTTTGGGGACCTAAATAGTGTTTTTTTGGCCTTCCATAGTCAAACTATAGACAAAGTCAAGTTTGATGGCATAATGTGTAGTTCTCAAAAAGATCTTTCCAACAGGCTATCACATGCCTAAAATGGAGTTTGTATGCAAAAGTTACGACCCCGGGAAGTTGAGGTACCAACTTACCCATCGAGGCCCACATAACTTTTGGCGTTTCATCTCCTAGGGTTAGGTTTTTGGATGTCTAGGGTTTTGGAATTCATTAGTAATGTTAAAAATTCCTCTGGAGCCTCATTGTAATCATTCTTCTCAGAAAAATGCACGTAGAAGCCACATCTCTTCTAAGAGATAGCTACCACCATTCGAGCAAGTTGTTTTCAGTTCTGCATTTTTACAGTTTCAACCTATTTTATTTATTCAATCAAAGTTATTGTTCACTAGATATTTGGTGTTGTTATTTATATCTATGTGCTATTGTATCCAGTCTGTTATTTATTTTGTTCCATTCATAAATCTGGATCAGTGGTATTCGAGCGGTCTTATCTTCATTAATTTTTCTTCGTTCATGTCCCCGACAAGATCTGGGTACAAGAAGTTGGAACTTGAACCAGTCGATCCTTTTCAATATCGGGCGCACCGAGATCGAACACAACTCATGGGGGACGAGAAGAAAAATGATGAAGTAGGAGATCATTTTAAACTTTTTCTCAAGGAAGCCCTTACATGACAAAGGAACAGAATGATGGACAACTTTGCACAGATCCTTTGATAGGTACCCACATGAGACACATCTTCATCAAGCGACCATGCAACACCTTTCAAGGTACAAGTAAATTTTTATATTCCATTATTTGAAGGACTGATAGATGTGGATGTTGTAGATAAATGGTTGAATCTGCTCGAAGGGTATTTTTCGGACCACAATTTTTCCGATAGGGAAAATATTACTTTTGCACTCCTCAAGGTCATCCCACATGTTAAGGACTGGTGGGATACTTATTCTGAGGAAAGTTCCATAGAGGACTCTACAATATTTGCAGTCGCTCTGACATGGGATTCCTTCAGAGATTCCATTAAATAAAATTACTACCGTGTTGGAAGCTACGAGGACCAATACACAAGATGAAACACCCTAAGTCAGGAAAGAGACTAGACAGTACCATATTTCACCAATATTTTCCATACCTTGTGCACCAAATTGGGTATCAAAGACTCTGAATGAAATCTAGTACTCAAATACCGTGGTTGTCTACATATATACATTCAAACAAAAATGGAGTTTATGTACATCGCATCATTGGGTACAGATTATAGATATATTGTCAAGATCAAGGAGAAATTTAAGCAGAAGAGGTGAGAGCTTGGATCTGCAAACTCTTCATAGACGAAGTAGGGAAAAGGCGGCCCCAACCCAATAAAACAAGGGATAGAGAAAATATGGCCACTCTCAGGAAAACCAGTCCAAACCACAACACAATAAGGGTAATGAGAAGTCGAAGAAGGACATGGGAAAGTGGTGTGAATACCATAAAATCCCTTGTCACAACACTGAAGAATGTCGCTCCAAGCAGTCATTGGTGGTCGAGCTGAAAGATTTCGAGTCCAAGGCAGATTCTGAATCTGAATCAAATCCATAAGGAGGGAATCAGATTATCAATGTCGAACCCAACGCGACTATTGCTACCACCAAATTCGAGCCAATTGAACCAAAAGAACCAGAGGAAGTGGAATGCCACTTTCACTCACAGATGTGGGTAAAGGGGGCTTTGCTTCATTTCATTGTCGATAGCGGCAGTCATAAGAACTTGATCTTAGTAGAGGTTGTCAATCATTTGTACCTACCAATGACACCGCACCCACAACCCTACACCATCGGCTGGCTTCACCAAGGAAGTGATCTTCGTGTCAGCGAATAGTGTTGTTTGTCCTAGGACATCAAGCCCTTCAAATATGAAGTATTGTGTGATATTTCTCCCCTTTAAGTTTGTGATTTTATTTTAGGACAACCACATTTGTGGAAGCGACATGTTTTGTATGAGTCTAGACCCCGCAGTTTTATTATTACTTTGGGTAGACAATCGTACAGGGTACCAGAGATAGCACCACCTACCGCTATTTCTTTAATCTTTGCTAAGCAATGCAGTAAGGTCATTTCACAGATTGGGAAGTTCATCTTCTTTGTGATTCATTCTCACAGTAAACAGAAGGTCATCGCTACATCCGTGACCTCTACACAAAGCCTCTCTTTATAGCAGAAGAAAGTGGATGAAATCGTGGAAGAGTATAGAGACATCTTCTCCTCACCCGTCGAGGTATCGATGCACGACCAAGTCAAGCATCCAATTGATCTAACCCTCAGTGCACCTCTTCCTAATGGAATATTTTATTGACACTCACTGATGGAAAATGAAGAAATAAAGCCTCAGATCCAAGAGTTGCTTCAAAAGGGGCACATTAGAGCCAACTCCTCCCCTTGTGAAGCCTGATTGTACTGGTGCAGAAGAAAGACAGGACTTGGCGGCTCTGCATTGATTACAAAGAATTTAAAAAGTCATAGTAAGCAACTGGTACCCAATTCCCTGAATTGATGACCTTGTTGACCAACTCAAAGGGGGAAAGTTCTTCAGCAAGATTGACCTAAAGTATGGCTACCACTAGGTTCCCATCAAACCAATTGATGTATGGAAGACAACTTTCAAATCTAAAGAAGGTCTCTTCGAATGGTTGGTCATGCCCTTTGGCCTAATAAATGCATCAACAACTTTCCTAAGGTTGATGGATGATGTATTGATACCCTTCACCAACTCTTTTGTGGTGATATATATGGATGACATCCTCATCTTTATCAGAACTTGGGAGGAGAACATGAAACATCTTCAGTAGGTTTTGAGCACTCTACGACAACACAAGCTATATGCCAACTTGGAAAAATGTTCCTTTGGCATGAACATGGTCCAATACTTGGGC
Organism: Picea mariana; assembly: GCA_032191745.1. Taxonomy (NCBI): domain Eukaryota; kingdom Viridiplantae; phylum Streptophyta; class Pinopsida; order Pinales; family Pinaceae; genus Picea; species Picea mariana. Next base: position 12,743 of record JASDQU010193495.1, on the reverse strand, counting down.
TACATTGTTGATGAACATGGGGTACATGTGGATCCAACTATGATCCAAGTCATCCGTGACTAGCTAGCCCCGACCACACTAACCGAGCTTCGGAGCTTCTTGGGACTTGCTAACTTCTACTGATGGTTCATGTTGGGATTCTCCCATATTGCATGGGCCCTCATCCAAGTGACCAAGGGAGGTGGCAAGGAAAATTTCACGTGGGGGAAGGCACAACAACGAGCATTGGATGATCTAAAACATCGCTTATGCTCAACTCCAGTGCTCTCCTTACCTGATCTGCAACAACCATTCGAGATCGAGACTGATGCATCCGACTATGATGTAGGTGTAGTTCTCACTCAACACAGTCATCCGATAGCATACCATAGTGAGACACTCTCAGATACTATCCAGAAATACCCCACCTATGACAAGGAAATGTATCCCATTGTACAAGCCAGTCGTTAATGGAAAAATTACATTCTGGGAAAGGATACAATCATCCACAATGATCAAAAGCCTTTGTAGTTCATACATACATAGGGGAAGTTGTAGAATGATCGCCATCAAAAGTGGTCCACCTACCTGCAACAGTTCCATCTCAACATCAAGTATAAGATAGGGAGCACAAATCATGTCATTGGATACCTTAGTCGACCTCTCGTGGCTGCACTCAACACCGTGCTCCATTACTATGGGCATGAGGCATCTAAGTAGCCCCAAATTTATCAGCAAGATCCGGACTTCACCACCACCTATCAGCTCTTTGGTACAGGCGCAAATGTCACTGATTTTCACATTCAGGATGGACTATTATGCCATCTAGGCCATCTCTGTGTTCCTGCAAGCGAGCGTGGAAAGATGATTTGGGAGGCTCACTATAGTTGGATGGCAGGACATTTTAGCGTGGAGAAAATTGTGGTCGTTCTTCATAAACATTTTTATTGGCCAAAAATTCGATAGGACATCAACAAATATATCAAATCTTTCACTGCTTGTGCCGTTGCCAAGCCAGCCATCAAGAAGCAAGGCTTATACACCCCTCTTCCTACTCCCTAGAGGCCTTGGGAATCCATCTCAATGGATTACAAGTATGGCCTTCCTTCCACCAAGCAAGGCAATGATTGTGTATTTGTGGTGCTTGATCGATTTTCGAAGATGGTCATTCTCACAGCCTGCAAGAAGAGCATCACAACGACATATAATGCCAAGCTCTTCTTCGAAAAAGTGTGGGTCCATTTTGGGATACCACATACCATCATCTTTGATTGGGACAACATGTTCCTCAACACATTTTGGTTGATTTTATGGTCAATGTTGGACACCAAGCTCACTAAATCCATTGCTTCCACCCTCCAACCGATGGCCAAACAAAGTTCGTCAATTGGATGATTCTGCACATCCTACGCATGTATAACTCTAAGCATCTGTGCACATGGGATGAGAGTCTTCCATATTTCATCACAGCTACAACATGGCTCTCCATAGCTCCACCAACCATAGCCCCTTTCAGGTGGGGTTAGGATTCCAACCCTTGGGTCCCATTGATGTTTCACTACCTCTTGCAACCACACAGACATATTATTCCCATGTTCAGTCCGAGATCGACAAATCCACCATATTCATTGAGAGGATTCAACACATCTGCCAATAGGTCCATGAGATTTTTTAGAAAGCCAATGATAAGTACAAGCAATTCCATGATCAACACTGGGTACCACACAAGTTTCAAGTGGGAGAGAGGGTCTAGTTACATTTACATAAATAATTCCTTACAAAGCCCCGTCAGAAGCTCCATCCACTTCAAAATGGGCCTTACACTGTCACCAAGGATGTGGGTGACAATGCTTTTGAGCTCAACACTCCCCCCTTCCTTGGCTTGCACCTAGTGTTCAATGTGGACCTCCTCCAACCATATTTTCCACTATTATTGAACACCTCGGAGATCGTAGAACAGTTGACACCAACATAGATCAACTATGAATGCATGGAACGTGCGTCCACTGATCAGATAATAGACACACGAGTCAAGGGAACTCGCTAATAGAGGATCCATCTTTATCAAGTTGTCAAGGCAGGGCAGCTCCTGCACCAAGGAAAGTGGCTCACTCGGATCCAAATTCAACAGAAATTTCCTCACCTGATGGGGGCACTCAACGCAATGGAGACCATTTCTTCCTAAGGGGGGAGGACTGATCTAGGTGGATATTGTGTTGATATTATGGTAGCTGCGAGAGGTATTTACCTCCACGTGTAAACATGACGAGAATAGAATATTCCGGGAAGCAAGAAGAAATCCCAAATGAGTTGGCTAATAACCCTAGAAGACATGTTAGCTCAAGAAGATAACTTGTATTAGGTTATTAGCCTCCAAGAGAAGAAGTCGGCTAGAAGAAATAATATATACTAAACAGACATATACCCAGAATGAGAAGTTGACCCAGGTAGTTAGCAAGAATTACTATAAATACAGAAGGCCAGACTTCATTCTGGCAGGAAGTCTCATAATTTCAGAGCAGCACTTGTGCACACTGCAATGCCCAGTTTTGTGCGCAAGTTTGGAGGAGAGTTGCCATTGCAGCTGCTGTAGCTAGCAGATCACGTTTGGCTTGGACTATCTCTTGGTTAGGGTTTGGACTATTTGATCAGCTCTTGTTGGTGCGTTATCCTTGGGGAAAGGTGCACTACCCTTTGTTTGGCTATCTAGCCTAGGGTTTGCTTCCAAAGTGATTCTCTGTTAAGGTTAAGGTTCTCAAAGGGTGGCTTTGTCCTATGGTTGGGTGACAATAGCGATATTGTCAATGGTAAAATGAGCACATTCATTCATATTCTAACAGGTTATGGGTCCACACCTCCTTCATTCAGTCTAACCGCTAGAAGGAAACATAACTGTAAGGATATTAAGCTCGTTGAAGAACTGTCGCTAGGGTTTCTAACAGAAGTAGTCACCATAGCACTATCGCTAGGGTTACTAGCAGGTGCAGTTGCAGAAACCCTAATCCACTCTTTGAGGAACCTTAAGTGAAGGGATTGACCTAATTTCCAGATAGATCAATGCGCCCTAGCCTAGTGCATCTCCTAGTACTCTCAGCAAGCCAAGACGTCAAGTTTGAGTTTTTGGTCAGATCTAGAGCTGACCAAGTCAAAGCAGCCATGAATTACTCTATGAAATCAGAAAACAAGTTAGGTGGAGCCTCTAACTTCAAAGCGTGGAAGACAAGGATTGACCTCATCCTTGCCAAGAATAAAGTACTGGATATCATGAAAGGAAAGATCGTGGAACCAGAGTTTGAAGAAGGAAAAGAGAAGGAACCGCAGAACATTGCAGCTATGGAGAAGTTCAAAGACAATGACATCAATGTCACGAGTATCATAGTGGACTCTATAAAAGACCACTTGATACCCTACATCTCCCATCTTGACTCATCAAAGAAGATGTATGATGCCCTAACAAACCTCTTCTCAGTCAGAAACATTGGACAAATAATGAGTCTAAAGAATGAGCTCTATGACATGAAGATGAATAATGATAATAACATAACATCATACTTTGTGAGGATCTCCCAGTTAAGAGATCAACTACAAGCTATTGAAGAGATCATTTCAGAGAAGGAATTGGTAAACATAGTACTCAATGGTCTTCCCAAGACGTGGGATTCATCTTCCGCAAGCATGAACACAAGAAAGGAGTATCCTACATTTGAAGAACTTTGGACTTGTTGTGCTCAAGAAGAATACAGGATTAGTGCAAAAGAGAGACCACAAAAGAAGTACAATGATCAAGCCTTCACAACAAGATTCAAGAACTTCAGGAACAAAAGGAAGTTTGGTTCAAGAAGGAAGCCAAATCAAGAGAAAGATATTTCAGAAATACAATGCTTCAACTGTCAAAAGTATGGTCACTACAAGAAGCATTGTCCCGAGATAAATAAAAGGAAGGAGAAACATGAAGCATCAGTTGCCAAAGAAAAGGAACCTACAAAGAAGACTAAGCAGGATGAAAGATACTTCTTCTTCATAAAGTAACAATACTCTTCTTAGTACTTGTACATATCTTGTTTGCATAGACTCTGTACATATCTTGTATATCTATCTATTAGAAGATAATATGTTCCAAGAAGAACTATACTTATGGAAGAACAAAAAGATAAGGATTGCTATCATTATACAAGTCAGATAACACACATGAAAGGATGAAATACATCAAACAAATCATGTGGAAGCTATTACAAGATAAGACGAAATCAAAATCAATCCTGAAGAGACTTAGAAAAAGCAAAGACAGAAACAAGTCAGCAATCAAGAGGAAATTGGAAAAAGATTTGTAACACTTTGCAGAAGGCAATAAGGATGCAGACAGAAGCGTGGACTCTCCTAGATGGAGGGAGACGATTATATATTTCCAAAAGAAAAACATGCACTCATACATGAATCAAGGGTTAGGAGGGAGCTAATCCTATGATCCATTGAATATGATGAAGTATATATCCATGGTAGTAGCCATGAAAGGCAGTACGTGTTCAGTTCGACCTCAGAAGAAGTCTTCTTTGATGAGAAGCCTTAAAGTATCCTTGGTTTTCCATCCACATCCGTGATCCTATAATGAAAGGAATAAGTGAAATATTTAGGGCATGAAATCTATAAGAAACTCCATGGACCCAAGAGCTAAAGAAAAACATCAGGAATAACATGAAGAATCCAAGAAAGAAAGAGTAGCCAAAACAACCAGTCATTGTATCGAGAATCACAAGATTACCAGCCTGATATGAACTCACTAAAAGCAATCAAGCAAAGGAACTGAAAGTTGTGATGAAGAACAATGTATATGAATGCAAGCATTGCAAGATCCAGAACTAGAGGTTCTCCCATATGGAGGGAGAATACTATGATGATTACTTGTTCTAGTAAATCAGACATACCTCTACATGAGTCATTATATCATCCGCAAAATCCATGGGTTGGAGTTCTACATCAGATGAATGAAAAGATTGTTCTCCAGAGCAATTGAACAAAGAGCGTATGAAGAGAAACCTCAAGACTTTGAAGCATACCATAAAGAGACCCTTGTATACAAATAGAAGAAGATAACTTGGTGGAGAGCCTCCAGTGCACAATAGAAGCATGGTGAATATTTTCTATAACTGAGATATTGTATCAATATGATTACTCAGAAGATTAGATCTCACGATGATAGAAGAAGTGCCAGATGGATATGTTCCAGTTTTCCAACAATGATATACTTTATTGATCAGAGCTACATGAAGCCTTCAAAGAAAACCAGTGTTCTAGACCGAAGTACATTTGAAATCAAGCATTACATTATCCGTGATGAAGTCCAGAAAGGAGAAAGTGGTTCTCCAATACATATCTCCACAGATGAGCAGATAAGCGGACAATTTTGGTAAAGCTTCTGTCCAAGATGAAAGAGTTTGCGTACTCAAGCTGGAGCTCGTGGAGACAACTTCCTTATTGAAAAAGGAAGAGATGACTCCCAGGTTGGGAGGGAGAACTAATGTATTATTTCTTGATGGACAGTCATTTTTTAGTTCGAAAAATGGTCCAAGATGAGTAGATTCTTTCCAATTCGGAAAGTGGATTGAGATTTCTAACGGACGAACATTTTCCAGTTCAGAAAATGGTCCAGATTGCCGATGTACCATAGACAACGACTTCCCATTGTGGTTAACATGGGAAGTGGTCTAGGGAAGTCTCTCTTCTTGATGGTTACTCAATAAGATTGGCTCGCCTCACCAGACATCGATTTCTCATTGTGGTTAACATGAGGAATGGTCCATTTTGGAGGTTGGTGCAGGACAGTCATTTCCTCTTGTGGTTAACATGGGAAATGGTCTGAACAATCATTCCTTAGGGCATATTCATTCTCTCCAAACTGCACTTTGTTTAGTGCCGGAGGAATGGCCCAGGGTGGGGAATGGTCCAGGTTCAACAATCAGGGACATGCATTCCTTAGGGCAGATTCATTCTCTCCAGGTTACACTTTGCTTAGTTTTGGAGGAATGGCCCAAGGTGAGGAATGGTCCAAGCTCAGAAATCAGAACAATCATTTTTCCTTTCTTGAGAAGAATAATCCAGATAGACCATCATTGATTTTCTACTATGAGGGAAGATACTCTTTCAGATCTCACAGATGTGAGTGAAAGAATGGCCCAGATGATTCATTTTATATCATAACAATATTTTCTGTGCAGGTTGATATCAGATGATTGTTATGAAGACTGTATGTCTCTAGAAAATAGATGTATACTACTGTGGTGGATATGTTCCACTGTTTGATCAAGTACCTATGTGCTACTTGGTGTGGTAGTGTACCACTGGATTGTAGTTTTGTACTACTATGGATAGACATAGGTGTGTTCTATTGAATGATATTGTTCTGATTTCCTTGAAGACTATCAACAGTGTTGAAAATGATTATCAGCTAGATGGATGATCAATGAACAAAGATTTCCTAGACAGAAAATGGTCCAGAACATTTATTCTTCTAGATTAGAAGAATGTCTCATGTGTCACTCTGTGGAGTGAGCATCATGTCTGATTACTCAGATGGAGTATGGTTCCAAGAGATGATGCAATTGATGAAATTGATCGTGATGATGGTTCTCATGATCTAGTCATGAGATAGTCTATACAACTATGTTGATGCTATTAGGTGAATGGTATGTTTGTGCTCAAGACCATTACCTGTAATACCTCCTTATCTAAGAGGGAGTGTTGATATTATGGTATATGCGGGAGGTATTTACCTCCACGTGTAAACCTGACGAGAATAGAATATTCCGGGAAGCAAGAAGAAACCCTAATGAGTTGGCTAATAACCCTACAAGACATGTCGGCTCAAGAAGATAACTTGTATTAGGTTATTAGCCTCCAAGAGAAGAAGTCAGCCAGAAGAAATAATATATACTAAATAGACAGATACCCAGAATGAGAAGTCGGCCCGGGCAGTTAGCCAGAATTACTATAAATACAGGAGGCCAGTCTTCATTCTGGCAGGTAGTCTCAGAATTGCAAAGCAACACTTGTGCGCACTCCAGTGCCCAGTTTTGTGCACAAGTTTGGAGGAGAGCTGTCATTGCAACTGCTGTAGCTATCAGATCACGTTTGGATTGGACTATCTCTTGGTTAGGGTTTGGAATATCTGATCAGCTCTTGTTGGTGTGTTATCCTTGGCGAAAGGTACGCTACCCTTTGTTTGGCTATCTAGCCTAGGTTTTTGCTTCAAGGAGTGATTCTCTGTCAAGATTAAGGTGCTCGGAGGGTGGCTTCGGCCTATGGTTGGGTGACAATAGAGATATTGTCAATGGTAAAACGAGCACATTCATTCATATTCTAACATATTGGTGGCCACCCACCTATTCCAACTGGCTCCTCTTAACTTTTTTTAGTTCATCACATTCTTCTATAGTTCTTTGTAATTGTGGGTTCTACACTTTTGGGGTTGTATGAATCCCTATGACAGCTTCTAGGAGGATATTGGTGGACACCCACCTAATCCAATTGGATTATTTTGGAAGTTTTCATGTCAGTACATCTTTTTGTACTTCTAGGGTCGTTTTGGGGACCTAAACATTGTTTTTTTTTTTCTCTCCACAATCAAATTATAGACGAAGTCAATTTTGACACCATAATGTGTATTTCTCGAAAATACCTTCCCAACAGGTTATCACATGCCTAAAGCGGAAGTCATATGCAAAAGTTACGACCCCAGGAAGTTGGGGTACCAAATTACCCATTGGGGCCCACATAACTTTTGGTGTTTCATCTCTTAGGGTTAGGTTTTTGGATTTCTAGGGTTTTGGAATTCATGAATAATGTTAAAAATTCCTCAGAGCCTCATTGTAATCATTTTTCTCAGATGGATGCACATAACAACCACATCTCTTCTCAGAAATAGCTACCACGATTTGAGCAAGTTATTTTCAGTTCTATAGCTTTAAAGTTTCAACCTATTTTATTTATTCAATAGAAGTTATTGTTCATTGGATATTTGTGTTATTGTATTCAGTTTGTTATTTATTTCATTCCACTCATAAATCCGGATCAAGTGTCCAAGACACCATATCGAATGGGCACACCATAATTGAAAGAGTTGCAGATGCAACTTGAAGAATTTTTAAATAAGGGGTATATATGCCCAAGTGTGTCACCTTGGGGATCCCCAATGATATTTGTAAAGAATAAAGATGGAACCTTAAGGCTGTGTATTGATTTCAGGCAGTTGAATAAGGTCACCATAAAAAACAGATATCATTTGTGAAGGATTGACGATTTGTTTGATAAATTGAAAGGTGCAAGAATGTTTTCCAAGATTGACTTGAGATCATGTTATCATCAAGTGAGGATAAAGAACGAAGACATCAACAAGACAACATTCAAGACAAGATATGGGCATTATGAATTCACGGTAGTACCATTTGGACTATCAAATTCCCTAAATGTTTTTACATTCATGATGAATGGAGTGTTCAAGGAGTACCTAGACAAGTTTGTAATTATGTTCCTTGATGATATACTCGTCTACTCTAAGTCAGAAGAAGAACATGAGCAACATTTAAGAATGGTGTTGCAAGTTTTAATAGAGCATAAATTGTATGCTAAGCTAATTAAGTGCATATGTTATCAAAATAAGATTCACTACTTGGGGCATATAATTTCAACAGAAGGGATAACAGTGGATCTTGAGAAGATAGAGGCCATTAGAGGATGGCCAATGCCAAATAATGTCATATAGGTTAGATCATTTATGGTTATTTCTAGTTATTACCAAATATTCATAAAAGGATTCTCAAAGATTTCAAGTCTAATCACTTGTTTTCAAAAGAAGGGAGTCACATTTGAATGGAATTCCAAATGTGAAGAGAGCTTTCAACAACTGAAAGACATATTGACAAGTGCGACAATATTGAATATTGAATATCCAAATTAATACTTTGTAGTGTGCATGGATGCATGCAAGGAAGGGCTCAGTGGAATTCTCAGTCAAAAGGATAATGCGATATGCTATGAGTCAATAAAATTAAAAGAGCATGAAAAGAACTATGCCACCCATGATCTAGAGCTAGCAACAATTGTACATGCATTAAAAAAAGTGGAGACATTATCTCATGGGGAGGAAATTTGAGCTAAGGATAGACCATTGTGGTTTGAAACATTTGTTTGGACAACCGACACTAAATTCCAAACAAACTAGATGGCTCCAATTTCTTAGTGAGTATGACTTTGAAATTAAGCACATCAAAGGAAAAGAAAATCAAGTGGTTGATGCACTCAACATGAGAGATCATGAGATGCATATTGCAGCCATTGACATGTACAAGACTGATATGAAAGATCAAATTGTTGAAACAACAAATTCAAATCAACAATATCTAAAAATAAAAGAAATATTACAACAAGGTAAGTAGAAATTTAATTATTATGAGCTGAAAGAAGATGGAATTCTCATGTACAGAGGCAAAGTGTATGTGTCGAATTCCATTAAGATGGAAAATGCAGTGTTAAAGGAGGTGCATAATGTGTTATATGTTGGACACCCAATATATCATAAGACAATCGTAGTTGTAAGAAGCTAACACTTTTGGTCGGGAATGAAGAAAGAAGTGGCTAATCACATGGCTAGATGTCTAGAGTGCCAGAAGGTAAAAAAAAACATATATATCTAGCTGGATTTTTGCATCCATTGTCCATTCCAGAATGGAACTAGGAAGTTGTTAAAGTGGATTTTATTACAAAGTTGCCTAGAACGATGAAGAAACATGATTCCATCATGGTGGTGGTGGATAAATTGACTAAGGCAACACCATTTTTTCTAGTGAAGAATACACATAAGGCAACGAATATTGGATAGATCTACATGAAAGAAGTTTCTAGGCTACATGAAGTTCATAAGGAAATAATTTCAAATGCAGATCCAAAGTTTACATCCAATTTTTGGAAAGGTTTGTTCAAAGGCTTTGGAACAAATCTAAATCTCAGTATAGCATATCATCTGGAGTCAAATGGGAAAATAGAGAGGACTAAAAAAATAATTGAGGACATGCTCAGAATGTATGTAATGGACCAACCATCAAAGTGGAAAGATTACATTCATTTGGTTGAATTTGACTACAATAATGGGTACTAGGTCTCATTGAAAATGAGTCCATTGGAAGCATTGTATGGTAGAAAAGTAACACACCCATGAGTTGGGTTAATCCAGCAAACAAAGCATTTGTTGGGCCAGATTTGTTAAAGGAAATGGAAGAGAAGATGGCAAGGATTAAGCAAAATTTAAAGGTTTCCTAGGATAGGAAGACAATTTATGTAGACAAGAATAGAGTGTTTAGAGATTTCAAAGTGGGAAAACATGTGTTCTTAAAAGTGAAAGAAAAGAGAAGTTCTCTAAGATTAGGGAGTTGCCCAAAGTTGGCAGCAAGGTATTGTGGACCTTTTGAAATCTTAGAAAAGATAGGGCCATTTTCATACATGCTAGCATTTCCTACATCCATGAGAGTGCATAATGTATTTCACGTGTCATTATTAAAGAAACTAATTGATTGGAATGTGATCCAGGTGGGGCACAAAGGGGATTTCCGGGTGGAATCAGTACGCATCCTAGACCAGAAAGTCAAAGTTCTCAGGAACAAAGCCATAGGCTGGTAAAGTTTCAATGGACCTGCTACAGTCCTAAAGGTAATACATGGGAGCATGAAGAAAACATGTGGGAAGAATACTCACAAATTTTTCACAATTTTGAAGAAAAATAATGCAAGAATCCATTTTGAGCAGCTAGAGTTCAAGAACCACATCTCAGAGTCCTAGCCAACTGCATAACGGGACCTGATAAAATAATTTATCATTCCTTGATTTATCCTTGATAAATGAATAGTGCATTCCTTGGGGTAGCCCTGATAAACGAATGGTGCATTCCTTGGGTCCACGGGTTGAAAGGAATGAGAGATTATGGTTGGAACTGTTGTTGGAGTTGTGAAATTGCAGAATTTATTTTCTAAGTATTGTGATGTAAATTTTCATATATGTATATCAACAATGTGTGCACCAAGGAAAACACACAATTTTAGGGGAGGGGGAATGTAACATCCCCACTATAATCCCCAGTTTAATTAATTCTTAATGTATATATAATGTGTGGCTAATGCCAAAGCGATGTATATGTGAATTGTATCTCTATGTTTTAATAATAAAATTTGATGCCAACTACTAAGGGGACATGGAAAGAGATGGGGGATGAATTAATCCACAAGAGAGAGGAGGGTGTAAGAGAATGCATAAGAGGTGGTCCAAGGGGGGAATTACCCATGTATATTAATTCAACCCATTTTCCTAAATTTGCTATTGGTATATGAACCTTCTAATTTTTTATTGAGTGTTCCCAAAGCCAATCATTGAATACATGTAAGAGGGTGGGTGTGAGAATTCATATCCCATAGCTATTGGGCACATTGGGGCTGAGTACTATAATCTTGGGGAAGTTCATGAGTCAAAAAAGGAAATCCAAAGGGAGAAAAATTTTATGGGTTGGGACAACAGTTTTACATAGTCAATGTTTTTGCATGAACAACAAGTAGATTGCAAGAAAGAGAGCTTGGAGCTGGAACATACATGGAGGGAAAATTCTAGAGAATGTTGGAGCATTTTTGAGCTGAAGATTGAAGAGTCAGATCGTCAGGCCTAAAGACTGAACTCATGTGTGAGTTTCATTGTAACAATAAGTGTTTGTTGTTGTTTGTTGGTCATTTTTCCTAGCAGCAAGTTCCCTTGAGTTTCCAGTTGAGACATTCTCTGTTACTTGTGCCAGAGAGACCCTAGTAAATGAATGGGATGCCTGAGGGAATGAGATCAGTGAAGGGGTACATTCCTTGGGTTGGGTAGGTCAAGAGGAAGAGATCTGGTGGAAAATCAATATAGTTATAGGAGAATATCAATGGGTTGTGGTATTTTGAGCTGTGAGTGGAAAGTGAGAGACCACCCTCTTTTGTGGATTACTAGCCTCAACTCGGGGCTGACTTGTTGTTGAGATTTGGAACAACAGGTCTATGGTTGGGTGGAATATTCGATATTCGTCCTAAGCAATTGGTTGCACAAATAATTTGACAGATAAATGTTTTATCTGTTTTATGTTTACATTTGTGATTTAAATTGATGTGCATGAACGCTGTGTATTGGAGAAAAAATTGTATGTTGCTATGTTGGTTTATTAGCTACATTTCATGTCTATTTTAGCATGTTGTAGATGCATCCAATTTATGGTAACAAGCAATAGCTAAATTTGTATGTAATTCGTAGCTGGAAGCTACAAAAATTGATTAGATAGCATTTTGTTTTTTGTTTTTATGAGTATTTCGCGACGTAATGTGCCTTAGGAAAATTGGGGGACTTTAAAGTATTTAATGTGGCTGCTAACTTGCATAATAAAATGTTATTTCCTTAGGTTTGATATGACATATGAATATTCATAAGCATTACAATTTATTAATTGAATCTTATAATATTGTTTACTAATATGAAACAATGAACACCATTTTAACAAGGTTGCATGGCAGCATATACCTGCCGATGATGATACTTTTCTTGCCTACTGGTATGGTATATACTTATTTGTATAAAGCCCACAAAAATAAAATAATATATATATTTAAATTCAAAGTAATTTAAATATATTTCATATATGTAATTTAAATATAAATTTACATATATAGATTCTCTAAATGTTTTTTTCTAAAAACTATGTCCCATTAAGA
>JASDQU010193494.1:0-10160 GCA_032191745.1 Picea mariana | reverse complement strand
TGTGGATGCGGTAAAGGAACAATATTACCCTGTTGGAAACTATGAGGACCAGTACATGAGATGGACCACATTGTGACAAGAGATGGGCCAAGCAATTTCGTAGTTCACTAATACCTTCCATACCTTGTGCACCAAGCTGGGTATCAAAGACTCCGAATGAAATTTGGTTTTGAAATATCGTGGGGCTATACACAGATACATCCAAACTAAAATGGATTTTCTGGACATCTCATCACTCGGTGCTGCTTATCGATATGATGTTAAAATTGAGTAGAAATTTAAGCACCATAAAAAATGGGAGTTCATGTCTACAAATCCACAACAACCAAAGTATGACAAAGACGACCCTAACAAACAGTCTCCCGAAAACCAGTCCAAGCCATAGGAAAAGAAGGGTCATGGGAAGACAAAGAAGGACACATAAAATGGTGCGATTTCCACAAAATATCCTGGCACAACACCGATGAATGTCAATCAAAACAGTCATTGGTGGCTGAGATCAACGACAAGGAGCTGAACCCTTATTCAGAATCTGATTCTGAAAATACTGGTAAAAGACAGATCATCGATGAAGACCCCACTGCTATTGTCGTGACCACAACAATTCAACTAGAAGAACCAACAGATCCTGAAGAGGGGGAGCACCTTTTTCATTCACAGATGTGGGTGAAGGGGACCTCACTACATTTTATTGTTGATAGCGGAAGCCATAAGAACCTCATCTTAGCAGAGGTCGTCAAACAATTGGAATTGTCGACAACACCACACCCACAACCATATAACATCGGGTGGCTTCGCCAAGGATGAGATCTTCGTGTCAGCCAGTAGAGTCGATTGTAATATGACATCCAACCCTTCAAGGATGAGGTATTATGTGATGTTTCCCCACTAGATGTCTGTGATGTTCTCTTGGGCCAACCATACATGTGGAAGCGCCATGCTGTTTATGAATCTTGACCCCGCAGTGTCATTGTTTCTCTGGGGGGTCATCTCTATAGAATACCAGAGGTAGTTCCGACTACTGTTCCACCTAAAAAGTGCTGCAAGGTAGTATCTCATACTACAAAATTCAACTTCTTCACAATCTATTCAAAAGGTGAACAAAAGGATACTGCAACCACTACAACCTCGTCCCAAGCACCTTCTATCCAACAGAAGAAGGTCGACAAGATTGTAGAAAAGTGTAAAGATTCCTTTTACACAAAATAATATCATGTATCCAGACTAGTTAAAAATGTCCAACCCTTCCATCCACATGCTCATGATAGTCTTCCACAAACTGAGCAGCGCGACGTCTCCATCAAGGCAAGTAGCTCACCAAGATTTGGATTCATCAAACGCTTTTTCCTCTCCCCTAGGAACTCAACACAATTGAGACCATTTATTCCTAAGGATGGAGGATTGATCCAAGTGGATATCAGTGGCCAACCACCTTTTCCAATTGGATCAAAACAATTTTCTGGCAATTTTAACAATTTATTATTTTTAGCAGTTTTTAACTTCCGGGGCCATTTTGAGGGCCTAAATGAAGTTTTTTTGAGATAGAGCTTCTCAATGATAGTTGAAGGCATTATTGAGCCCCCAAAATAAATCTCTTCAACAATACCTTTCCAACGGGCTATCATAATCCTAAAACGAAGATCGTAAGCAAACATTATGACCCTGGGAAGTTGATGTACTAACTTACCCAAATGGGGCCAACATGACTTTTGGCGCTTCATCTCCTAGGGTTAGGTTTTTGGATGTCTAGGGTTTTTGGCTTTCCTGTTTATTGTAAAAATGCTTTTAGAGCCTCATTGTAATCATCTTCTTGCGAATGTGAGTAGTCGTCACATCTCTTCTCATAGATAAGCTACCACCATTCTAGTGAGTCTTTCACTCTGTATTTTTACAGTCTCTGTACATTTCTTTCTTTAATAGAAATCGTGTATTACTGTATATCTGTGTTTATGGTTTCATATCTGATACATTTCTTTTATATTATTGGATATATGCGATATCTCTGTGCATTTATTTATTATATCTCCGCTCTCATTTCGTGCCGAAAATAAATCCAGATCAGTGATCTAGAGTCTTTATTAGTACCTTGGGGCTTGAAGTCATCAATGGTAGGTTCCCTCACTATTGATAGTGGGAATACATCAATGTAATCTAATTGATATATTCTACAAGTGTTTGATGTCAACTCCTTTTTTCACACTTGCTAGAATGTACTAGGTACCATGATTCCCATTATCATTATCGGTGGGTTGTTTCTTATTTTTGAATGGTATACTTTAATGACTGATAATCAAATGGTGTCTCACTGTGTTCAACTTCAACACATCTATTCACATAGTGTAGAATCATACCATCAAAAATTGATTTGAATACCTAGGGTCTATAGTAGCATAACCTCTTTTATGCTATTTCCAGAGTTTGATAGTACCACTTCCACTTATGACATCGATACTTGTGAAGGATTAGTTGTTCAAATCTTGCTTCCAGATATCCTTCACTAATTTTGAGACATAGATCCATTGTGTATATATTTTGTGGCTATGATATATTTTGACATGGATCCACTATGTACTCATTTTCATGGCCATGATCACTGTTTCTATATATACATATAGAAGCAATGTATATATAGATCCACAATGTACTTAATTTGGTGGCTATTCTTTTGTACTCCAAAGCATGGGCATTCCTTCCATGGGAAGAGAGTATTCTTACTTGTTTTTTGTTGTAGGGTCTTTCTTATATTAGATTTTGGTGATCTTCACCCGGTCCTAATACTTCTTTACCTCTAGGATTTATAATGTATTTCGACCATCAATTTCTCTTCTGACCTCACACATTAGGGGACATCTATTATAGCATCAATTTCCACCACATATGCATTGATAAATTGCTTGGGCTTTCCATTTTCTACTTGCAGACATAGATCCCATTAACCTCCTCTAGATTCCTTAAAAAACAATATTTGTTGACTTGTACGTGCCCTAACAACTATGCAAGGCATGCATATGCATGTTTCTCCAAAGAAAGTCACGTACATGCCATTTTTTCTAAAAAAAGTTTATAATTTCCACATTTTTGGGCAGGGTTCATGGGTTTACCTTGTTCTCGACCCCTTGTTTCCCATACATAAATAATTGTAACCACTCCAACCACTTGGATATGGTATAAATTAAGCATAAGCCATGAGGAGAGGACCATGATTCTTAACACAAAATTATTCTCGGTCTTTCCTACCTTGTCTACAAGCCCTTATATTTTTTTTGTTGATTCATGTTCTTAGACCTAGAAACCTTTGTTTCTAGCCTTTTTCCATGCTTCCCATATTTGAACAAGAAGTATCCCTTGATATTCTTTGGATTTGATTGAGCATTGGAGTCAGAGGTTCATTTTATAGTCAGTGGCCTGGGTGGAGGAACTTGGAGTCCATTTGAGGAGCAATGCTGCAACAAGTGTAGGTGATAACTACCTAAATTATGTTTTCAATCAACAAATATACCTCTTTCCTTTGAAACTATTTTTTTCTTTGTATATGAAAATCATGTTTGAATATCTCTTTACTTAGAATACTGATTGTTGCAATTATTTTGGTTTTTGATAAAATTCATAGAAGTTAGTTATGATATAACTGTTGTCCTTTGTAGTTTTTCACTTGAATGTTTTGCAGGTTGAAAAAAGAATAACTTTGAAGGAATGCAACAAGAATTCAGCCTTGGGATATTCATCAGACGTAGGATTCCCAATATTCCTCCCTTCCTTCATTATCAGTGGTTAGTTATTTGATATAGTTAGTTACAAATTTCTAATTGCATTCTTGGAATGTGGTTTGATATTTAAACAATCAACGCTATGTTGTGGCTTTGACCCATAACCATAAGGATTTTTCCTGTAACATTCTTTGTTCATTATATGATTGATTTTGAGTATTGTTTATGACCTAAAAAGAGTTATAATTATAAGGTGGAGTTGCAAGAAACCATTTTTTCAAGTCAATTAGGAGGTGCTTGATGGTCACAAACTTCATATTTGGAGTTATAAGGTTTTCTTTTTGGAGATTTTGTTTACAACACTTAGCAGTTTTCATTGTGACACATTGTTTTTGGAATTGTGACACATGAAGCACTTATTTAGATCATGGCAATAAGTATAAAAGGCTTGTTAASTMTTTTGCAAATTTTAATTCACATAGTACCAGTAACAAATACTCATATCAACAAAACTTCACCTTAGTATCRTGACCACTTGTATGCACGTAAGGCATAAAGAAGATTGCTCTTCTTCAAATTCTAAATAGGTTGTTAATGGATGTGTTAAGGATACTTCATAAGCAATATATGGTTCACCATTCTAATCTCATTATTGTTCAAAATAATTCATTATTTGGATTAGCAATTAGTAACAATGAACACGAAGATCTTGAGAAGACAAAATATGAATTGAATGAAGACACTAAGGATGATGATAAGTTTGAGAATAAAGATAAAATTGTCACACCTTGGGAAGAGTTGTAGTTCAAGAGGAAAATATTTGGATTAGGATATGAAAATAATGTGTCTGTTTTTTTTCATATTTATAATTAGTCCAACCATGTGAAGTTTGTGAGTGTCAAATTTCTTAATGATCATTTACAGAGGCATTAATTATGATGAAAAGTTTAGTAAAGTCCTTGAACAATGCCAACACTATCATTGAATTGGACATAAGGAGTTGCACTATTTTGATATTAACCCATGCACTATTTTTGGGAAGGAAAGACACCTTTATGAAAGGTGTCAGAAACAAATGAAGGTTCATTGGAAACATGTAAATTTTTCCTAGTTATTGGAGCAGACTTACTGTCGGGTTCATACATAGGTACAACCATTTTTATTGAGAGATATCTGTATAATAGACAAAGATGAATGTTTTGATTATGAATTGATGATTTAGGGCATGATCTAGGCTCAAATGAGGATGTATTTTGAGTTGAAGATAAATTCTTCTCTAATCCAGGTGGATATTGGTGCCACCCACCTATTCCAACTGGCTCCTCTTGACAATTTTTAGTTCAACATGATCTTTTGTAATTCTTTGTAATTGTGGGTTATACACTTTTGGGGCTCTCTAAATCCCTACACAACTTCCAGGTGGATATTGGTGGCTGCCCACCTAATCCAAGTGCCTTATTTTGGAGGTTTTCATGTCAGTACATCTTTCTATACTTCCAGGGCTATTTTGGGGCTCTAAACAATGTTTTTTTGGCTTTCCAAAGTCAAAATGTAGATGAAGTTAGAGTTTGATGACATAATGTGTAGTTATTGAAAAAACCTTTCCAACGGGCTATCACACACTTAAAATGAAGGTCGTACATAAAATTTACGACCTAGAGAAGTTGAGGTACCAACTTACCCATTGGGGCCCTCATAACTTTTGGCATTTCATCTCCTAGGGTTAGGTTTTTGGATGTCCAGGATTTTGGAATTCACGAGTCATGTTAAAAAGGCCTCTGGAGCCTCATTATAATCATTCTTCTTAGACATATGCACATAGTATTCACATCTCTTCTCAGAGATAACTACCACCATTCGAGCAAGTTGTTTTTAGTTCTGCAGTTTTACAATTTCAGCCTATTTTATTTAGTCAATAGAAGTTATTTTTCACTGCATATCTGTTGTTCTTCTCTGTATATCTATGTTATTGTATTTAGTCTATTATTTATTTCTTTCTGTTCATAAATCCAGATCATTTCTATTAGAGCGATCTGCTCTTCATTTATTTTTCTTCGTGCATGTCCTTGACAAGATCTGGGTACATGAAGTTGGGACTTGAACTAGTCGAGCCTTTGAAAGATCGACCACACTGAGCCCAAACAAAACTCATGGGGGAAGAGAAGAAATATGATGGAGTAGGAGATCCTTTTAAACTATTGCTCGAGGAATCCCTTGCATGACAAAGGAACATAATGATGGACAACTTTGCATAGATCCTTCAACAACTGCCCACAAGAGACACATCTTCATCAAGAGTCCATGCAACCCCATTCAAGGTACAAGTAAATTTTTATATTCCATTATTTGAAGGAATGATAGATGCGGATGCTATAGATAAATGGATGAATCTACTCGAAGGGTATTTTTCAGTCCACAATTTTTTCGATAGGGAAAAGATTACTTTCTCACACCTCAAGGTCGTTCCGCATGTTAAGGACTGGTGGGATACTTACTCTGAGCAAAGGGCCATAGAGGAATATGCAATATTTGTGGTTTCCCCTACATGGGATTCCATCAGGGATGTCATTAAAGAACAATACTACTCTGTTGGAAGCTACGAGGACCAGTACATAAGATGGACCACCCTGCGTTAGGAAAGGGACCAGAAAATACTAGATTTCATCAATATTTTCCATACCATGCACACCAAATTGGGTATAAAAGACTCTGAATGATATCTAGTACCAAATACCATGGTTGTATGCATAGATACATTCAAAAAGAAATGGAGTTTCTAGACATCACATCATTGGGTATGGCTTATAGATATGTTGTCAAGATCGAGCATAAATTTAAGCAGAAGAGGTGAGAGTTTGGATCTGCAAATTCCTCACAACCGAAGTAGGGAAAAGGTAGCCCCAACCCACAAAACAAGGGACAGAGAAAATATGACTACTCTCAGGGAAACTAGTCCAAGCTGCAACAAAATAAGGGTAATGAGAAGTCAAAGAAGGACATGAGAAAGTGGTGTGAATATCATAAAATCCCTTGGCACAACACCAAATAATGTCTCTCCAAGAAGTCACTGGTGGTCGAGCTAAAAGCTTCCAAGTCCTAGGTAGAGTCTAACTCCGAATCAAATCCAGAAGGAGGGAAGTGGATTATCGATGCCGAACCCAACACCACTGTCACTACCACCAATTTCCATCCAAGTGAAATAGAAGAACCAGAGGAAGGGGAACACCTCTTTCACTCATAGATGTGGGCAAAGGGGGGTCCAGTTCATTTCATTGTTGATAGAGGAAATCAGAAGAACTTGATATCAACATAGGTTGTCAAGCGACTGGATTTTCTGATGAAACCACACCCACAACCCTACACCATCAGCTGGCTTTTCCAAGGAAGATATCTCTGCGTCATCGAACAGTGTCATCTGCCCTACGACCTCAAGCCCTTCAAAGATGAGGCATTTTGTGATATTTCTCCTGTTGAAGTTTGTGTTGTTATTTTAGGACAACCATATTTTTGGAAGTGACATGTTGTGTATGAGTCTAGAGCCTGCATTGTTATTATAACTTTGGGTAGAAAATTGTACATGATACCAGAGGTAGCACCGCCTACCATTATTTCTTTAATCTCTGCTAAGCAATGCAGTAAGGTCATTTCACAAACTGGGAAGTTCATCTTCTTTGTGATTCATACTCATAGTAAGAATAAGGTTACCTCCACATCTATGACCTTTACACAGAGCCTCTCTTTGTAGCAGAGGCAAGTGGAAAAAATCATGGAAGAGTATAGAGAGATCTTCTCCTCACCCAGTGGGGTACCGACACACTGCCAAGTCAAGCATCCAATTGATCTAACCCCCAGTGCACCTCTGCTTAATGGACCGGTTTATCATTGCTCACTGATGGAAAATGACGAAATCAAGCGTCATATCTAAGAGCTTCTTCAAAAGGGGCACATTATACCCAAATCCTCCGCTTGAGGAAGCCCGATTGTATTGGTGCAGAAGAAAGACATGATTTGGTGGCTCTGCATTGATTACAAAGCATTAAACAAAATCACAGTCAGGAACCGATACCCAATTCCCCGAATTGATGACCTTCTTGACCAACTCAAGGGGGCCAATTTCTTCAGCAAGACTGACCTAAAGTCTGGATACCACTAGTTTCCCAACGAACTGATTGATGTATAGAAGACAACTTTCAAATCTAAAGAAGGTCTCTTCGAATGGTTGGTCATGCCCTTTGGCCTAAACAATGAACCAACAACTTTCATGAGGTTGATGGATGATGTATTGAGACCCTTCACCAACTCTTTTGTGGTGGTATATCTGGATGACATCCTCATCTTCAATAGAACTTGGGAGGAGCACATGCAACATATTCAATAGGTTTTGAGCACTCTATGCCATCATAAGTTACATGAAAACTTGGAAAAATGCTCCTTTGGCATGAACAAGGTCCAATACTTGGGCTACATTGTTGATGAACATGGGGCACATGTGGATCTAACTAAGATCCAAGTCATCTTTGATTGGCCAGCCTTGACCACATTAACTGAGCTTCAAAGCTTCTTGGGACTTGCCAAGTTCTACCGATTGTTCATGTTGGGATTCTCCCATATCGCATGGGCCCTAATCCAAGTGACCAAGGGTGATGGAAAGGGAAAGTTCACGTGGGGCAAGGAACAAAAAAGAGAATTTGATGATCTAAATCATTTTCTGTGCTTAGCTTCAATAATCTCCTTACCCGATTTGCAAAAACCATTCCAGATTGAGATTGATGCATCCGACTATGCTGTAGGCCCAGTTCTCACTCACCCCAGTCATCTGGTAGCATACCATAGTGAGACACTCTCTGATAATGTCCATAAATACCCCACATATGACAAGGAAATGCATTCCATTGTATAAGCCTATTGTCAATGGAAACATTACATTCTGGGAAAGGAGACAATCGTCCACACTAATCAAAAGCCTCTGTAGTTCATACAAACACAGGGGAAGTTGCAGAACGACCACCATTAGAAGTGGTCCACCTACCTAAAATAGTTCCATCTCAACATCAAGTATAAGATAGGGAACACAAATCATGTCGCTGACTGCCTCAATCGACCTCCCATGGCTGCACTCACCACCGTGCTCCATTTTGGTGGGCATGAGGCATTTGAGTGGCCCCAACTTTATCAAAAATATATGAAATTCACCACCACCTATCAACTTTTGGGTATGGGTGCGAAACTCACTGGTTTTCACATTCAGGATGGATTGTTATTCCATCTGGTCCATCTCTGTGTTCCTACAAGTGAGCGTGAAAAGATGATTTGGGAGGCTCACTATAGTGGGATGGCAGGACATTTTGGCATGGAGAAAACTGTGACCATTCTACATAAAAAAATTTATTGGCCAAAACTTTGAATGGATGTCAACAAGTATATCAGATTTTGCACTACCTGTGCCATTTCCAAGCCAACCATCAGGAAGAAAGTCTTATACACCCCTCTTCCTACTCCTGAGAGGCCTTGTGAACCCATCTCGATGGATTACATGTCTGGCCTTCCCTCCACCAAGCAAGGAAATGATTGTGTATTTTTGGTGGTTGATCGGTTTTCGAAGATGGCCATTCTCACAACCTGGAAGAAGAGAATCACAGTGGCAGATACTACCAAGATCTTCTTTGAACGAGTGTGGGTCTTGTTGAGGGATCCTAAATCCCTTTAACTCAACAACAGGAACCAAACCTACCATCGAGGCCCAATTAGACACTACAATGTTTGATAGTGGAATGGTTCTCCAAATCTGTCGATCCAACCAAATAATCGATGGGATTTACATAGTGATTGACATGATATCTTCTTATGAAAATTCCTCCTTCAGTTTAAACGTTCTCTCTTGTATTTTCTTTTATTAGGTGGGTCTGATAAAATATATGTGCTAGTATAAACCAACTAGGTAAAGGGGAAATCTTAACTACTGAAGAAGGCTGAGCTTGGGATAACCCTCGTGCTCTAGCATGCAGACAAATATTTTCATACCCGTGACAAGACTAGTACTAATACATCAGCTTGCTGGTATTTTAATTATTGACTGAGATACAATTATAGAAATAAAACATAAATGGAATAAAATGATGGAAAGAAAAATAGTTTCCTTAGCTCTAACCATTAATCACACATTAATAGAACGATTTTATTTCCATCATTAGAGATAAGAACTATTAAAATATTGAATCAACTAACTTATCAATAGATTCAAAAAATATTACTCATTACAACATCCATTCATGAGATAAAGTCAGAAGTAATTCTTCCTTATAATCCAATCACACATGCCTTTGATGTAAAACAAAAATTTGTCTCCAGTCCTAAACATGACTTCTCAATTGAGGTAGTTCCAAAATAGTTTTTTACAATTCCAAAAATGAGGGTCTTTTCCAAAACCATCAACCTTTTCTAAAAGGTTGATCC
>JASDQU010193493.1:7522-19797 GCA_032191745.1 Picea mariana | reverse complement strand
TTTGCATTAATTCGAGCATGCTTTTACGGATGTTGAATTTATTGGCTTTAATGAGGAAAGTACATCTGGCGATGCGCACTCTATGCTAGAAATCATTTCCGTTGATCCATAATAAATGTTACTAAATATCGGCGATTCACGATCGAGAGTTTTGGATGGAACAAAATTGAAATATCCCAAAAGCGAATGCGTGAAAAATTAATTTACACTATTAAATTCCTTTTAAGATGTTCATTAATCATGTTTAAAACTCAATGCTTTCGGGAACTCGGGTTTCGAGATTTTTTAGATGCAATGAATGGTAAACCCCTGATTCCCGAAATGAGAAATGATTAATTATCTTTGACTTAGTTTGATTTAATTAATTGAGATTTAATATTTCGTCATTTTGTCGTTTCGTAGGTTTGCAAGTTGACTCTTTGTTATATATCCAAAAATCCATTACCTTCAATGACATGTCAAGGATGATTCATCCTAGAGGTGCCACGTGATAATTTGAATCGTGTGAACCCTTAGACATAAATTTCAAAAAAAGTGTCACTTGTCTACTAGGAGAAGACTCAAGACGCATGTGTACATCATGACTCGTGTCTTTAAAAGTTTCAAGAACATTAAAATAGACTTCTTTCGGGTATCAAGATTTTGAATGTTAAGACATAACGAAATATCTGAAACGTGAAACTCTGAAGCAACTTTCAGCGATTTGACTCATTAATCATTTGGCAGCTCCATAAATCTGAAATATTTAAGATCATTCGATCATACGGAAAACTTTATCAGCAGTGAGACTCAAGTGTGTTTTGTTCTTATTTAAACGAGAATGAAATTTATTAAAGTCTAAAGTTTAGAAAAATATGTGTTCCAACATAGGCTCCATCTAGGGATCGCGTCTCCCTGTGAAAAGTCGAAGAACAGTAAACTAAGTGCCTTTATTGGGTAAATGGAGTCATTATTGCATTTCTATGAAATACATTCTGAAAGAGGACACACAGAAGGACTTAGGATTTCTTCTTTATCTCTGAAAACTTTCAAAACTTAATCATTCACTGATCTCGAGCTTAGGCTTATCAATGGCTTCCCTTTCTTAAAACTGACTTCAAATTTGCTTAAGATAATCAAAACAGCCTTAATAGTTCTACCAAGCTCTATTCGATTACATTCGCATCAAGGTAAAGTAATTTCAATGTTTTTAGTTAGAGAGTCTCGTGTTAGCTTAGAATGTAGATCTAGTCGAAAAGAGAACTAGTTACCAGAGTACATTATAATTCATGTATAACAACCTTACAGATATCATAGACATTGCTTCACTACCAACGAGTTTTTTCAGTACCCTGGTGAAGTTATCTAACTCCCATATTGAATTTCCTTTCCCCACTTCAATTAGTAATGTTTCATTTAAATGCTGAGATGAGGGCAATCATTTAATAAATTTTCTTTCATTATATTTTTTTTTTGGACTAGATGGGGGCAATCATTTTATGAATTTCCTTTCACCATCTGTCTTATTTTTTCTTTTAAGACATGAAGTGGGGGTAATCAATTTGTATAAAATATACTAGGTATGATATATGTTTATAATTTAGCAACAGAGGTCTGTCAACTCACTTTGATTACTCTGGACTAATCCTCCTTTGACCTTCAAAACACCTTCGCCTACAGGGAAGTTCTCATGGGGAGTTTTTATTTTCTAGGGAATTTCCTTGAGCGAAACTGACCAATTTAAACATGTTAGAAGGGCTAAGACAATTAGGATTAGCCTAGACATATTTTTTTGTTCAGTTAAAGTTAGAGGAATCGTAATAATTTTTTCCTATTCTTGTTTTGAAGATCTGTTAAGGTGAGACCCTTTTTCCTCTATGAAGACCATGGGATGATATCGAGAATCATATGAAAATACAACTTGAGACTGAGCAGGAACAGAATGCGGATTCATATGTTCTGTTGTAAGCATGGTCACTCTTACGCAAACTTTTTAATCGATTCTTGAAACTTTTTTCTTTAAGGTCTTCTTATTGCTTATTTTTTATTATAAGTTTTATTTCATTTTTTATTTTATCCAGAGAAAACTCTTGATAATTAAAACGTAATTTTTTATTCCTCTAGTTATAGATTAGGTGACAATATTCATACATATGAGACCTCTGTCATAGTAAGTGATATTTCTTTGAAAATTTAAACAGGGCAGAAACTCATACCTTAGATTTACTCTTATATTTTCAACCAAGTAAACTATTTGTTTATCACCTATTTCGAGAGAAAGCCAATGTTCTTATACGTGAATGTCAATTTCTGATATCTATTATCTCTCGGATATCGGCAAGTATCTTGCATGACAATAACATGAAGAATGTCAGGAACTTACGCAGACCAAAACTCTATGTGTTACTTATTTTTATATTTTCGTTTTTATGAAATCAACTAACCTAGTTTTATTTACAATGAAAGTAAAAACTTATCGAAGAAATGAAAAACTGTGAGTCAAAAACAAAGAAATCAAACTGGTATAGATAGTGAGAGTTTGGAAACCAATTATTGCATAAAATGCTTCAGGTAACACTCGTTGATAGGGACATTGAGGATTTTACCATCCAAATTTTCTAACAAAAACGAATTCTTCCCTTCAGAAGCTGTGATTTTGAGAGGTCCACACCAGATATGGTCGAATTTTCCATGCTTTCCTGAATCTTCCTTCCTAGTATCCCACTTTAAAACCAGATCACCAGGGAGGAATTCCCTATCTTTAGCTTTTTGGTCAAACAGGGCTTTCATGTTATCCTGATACTTATGAAGTTTTTCATCTACTTCAGCCCTATTTTGTTGGACTTCAATCAATTGATTTATTCTTCTGGTGACATGATTTGGCTCTTCCTTTTCGTCTTGCCAAAGTTTCATTACAAGTCGAGCCAAGTTGATGGGTAGTACCACATCAGTCCTGTACACCATTTGAAAATGGGACATCCTGATCGATTTCTTGGTGCCTATTTGATTCGCCCACAAAGCATATTTCAAATGTACATGCCATGCTTTCTTATTTTCGTTCAACAATTTTTTAATTATGGTGATCAGGCTTTTATTTGACGATTCAACTAATCCATTGCCTTGAGGATAGTAATTTGTGGAATGGCCCAGTACAATATTGTACTTTTGGAAAAAACTAACCATCGCCATAGATTTAAATGCCTAGGCATTATCTGTAACTATCTTCCGATGACAACCAAATCTAGATAAAATGTTTTCCTCCAAGAAATTTATCACCACTGAATCCATAACATTTCTGGTTGGAATGGATTCTACCCATTTAGTGAAATAATCTGTAGTGGTCAGGATCCATTTGTGTTGCACGCTAGAATGTGGATTGATTTCACCTATAAAATCTAGCCCCCATTGTTAAAACAAAGATTTTGTTTTAACTGGGACCAAAGGTAATGCGGGAAGCTTTTGATTTCCTAAAAATAGTTGGCAGGGATTACAGGTTCTGACTTTAACATTCACGTCAGTGAATAATTTAGGCCAATAATATCCTACTCTCAGGATTTTATAGGCCATTTATCTCCATGCATGATGTCCTCCACACACTCCTTCGTGAAATTCATTTATGACTCTCTTCGTTTCGTATTCTACTAAACAACTTAGTAAAAATCCCAGAGGATCCTTCCAATATAATTGGCTATCTATGATACAATATTTTACTACGTGCAACTTCAACGTTCTAGCTTTGGAAGGAGTCATATCACCTAGGCACTACAGAGTTAGAAGGTAAGATACTATGTCTTTATACCAGGCTGAAGAAGAGAACTTCTCCTGGATTTGAGTTGTAGGTATTTGATCGTCAAATTATTCTTTATCTGGAATTTCTTCGTAAGCTTGCAGATGCTTTATTCCAAGCAATCTAAAATTAGATTCAGCTAGTAGCTTAGCCAAACCCTGTCCTTTGACGAGCTTTGTCGGTTTCACCTCCAAATCAAATTCTTGAATTTTAGCAAGCCATCGGCCCCTCCTTCCGTCACTATCGGGTTGAACCAATATATCTTTAACGGAACTGGTGGGTACATATGCAATTATTTTAGAATGTAGTACATAGGTCATGAAAGCCTTTAGGGCCTTCACCATTGCATATGCCTGCTTTTCCAGTATATCGTATCTTAACTTTGCGTCTCTAAGGCTTTTAATGAATAATGTTATTGGTTGTTCGAACCCTTCTTCGTTCTTCTGTAGGAGTACTGCCGCAATTGTGTGTTCGGATGCGAATGAGAAAATTAAGAATTCTTTCAGATAATCTAGGCTTGCCAGCACCAGTGCTTCACCTATAACCTTCTTGATGCGTTCGAATGATGTTTTGGCTTCGGTCATCCATTTTACCTCGTTGTCCTTCTTGAGCATATCTGTAATCAATTTTACAATTTCAGCGAAGTTCGGGATGAATCTTCTTAAAAAAATATTTTTTCCTAAAAATGACTGGATCTCCTTTCTATTCCTAGGAATATCTATAGTATCTATAGCTTCAATCCTTTTCGGGTCAATTTTAATTCCATATTTAGATACTATATGGCCCAAGAGTTTACCTTCCTGCATTGCAAAATGAGATTTCTTGGGATTCAGAGACAAACCGAATTTTTGACATTTCTCAAACGTATGCTTGAGGTGTATTAGGTGCTTTGCATGAGATTTAGAAAACACGGTTAGATCATCAAGATAAATGAAAAAAAACTTATCTCTTTCATCGATGAAGGCGATGTTCATAGCTCATTGGAAAGTGGCTCCTGCATTCATCAAACTGAATGGCATTTTATCATACATAAAGGTACCCCATGGGGTGGTGAACGTGGTTTTCTCTTTATCATCCTTATGTATTGCAATTTGATTGTAGCCTAAAAATCTGCAATCATAGACATTCTATTTTCTCCGACCACTTTTTCCAATACGTGATCCATTTTAAGTAATGGATAATTATCTTTGAGAGATGATTTGTTTAAATTTTTGAAATCTATGTACAGTCTGATTTCACCGTTTTTCTTTCTGACCGGAACTAGGTTGGCTACCCACTCGGAATATCTAAGTGGAACAATGATCTTATCATCCAAGAGGTTCTTTACCTCCTTTTCTATCACATGTAGTAGTATGAGATTTATTTGTATGAGCTTATTCCTTAATGGTTTAACACTCTTCTTTAAGGGAATTTTGTGTTCGATTACGGTGGTATCATAAGTCCTTAATTCATCGTAAGACCATGCAAAAACATCCTTATATTTCTTGAGTAACTCAACATATTTTCTTTTTATTTCAGGGGGAAGGTATTTAGATATTTTTACCAGCTTAGGAGTTTCCTTGGTGCCTATATCACAATCTTCAACCTCTTCAGGTTGAGGCTGTAAAGTAGACTTCAAGGGAATATCATCATGATCGAATAATCTCTCTAAAGGAATCATACCTTTAGGGATCTGATTATTTTTTTGTGCCAACATGCGATGATTAGCAATCTTATCTCGGAAATCCTGAGGATCTTCACCTTTCTGCATAATCCAAGCAGGGTCATTCTGATTTTCATGATCAATCTGTGTTTCAGCAAATTCATCCACCATTTCTAGGACTTGTCTGATTTGCTCATCATCTTAGAAGACCTACCAGTGTTGTATATTGTTTGGTATTGAGGGTATGTGCCTCATTTCTATGCGATATTTTAGTTTGAAAATAGTAGGAGGTACAAACGTCGCGATTTCTTTGGCCAATGAATATGCCCGTTGATTTTTTGTTCTGGGAATGTAGTGAACATTAACCGATGAGAAAAAAAAATCAATCAGATCCCAGGCACAATTTCTGTAAGACCTCAACCTCAGGTGTTTGGCCTGGTACTGCCGATTTATTTGCTTTACAATTAATTCCATGTCACCATAAACCTCCAAGTTTTTAATATTCAACTTCCTGGCAGCCTCTAATCCTAATACAAGGGCTTCATATTCACATACATTATTGGTGTAATCGACGTCCCATTGTAATATGTAAGAGAAAGGGATAATAAATCTATCTCTGGGTGCCACAAATAGCACTCCAACTCCTGCTTCTTCACACGATGAAGCACCATCGAAATACATTTTCCAAACTCCAGTACTATATACATTTTTATTTGTCTTTTCTATTTTTTCTTTTTCTGTACAATTTTTTTCTATACATTCATCTAAATCATCATCAATCGATAATATATAGTTTCCTAAATCCTGATCTGCGACATAAACATGGTAATTATTCGGATTCAGTGGATCACTTACTGTATATGCTAGCCTTGTTTTTCTATATAGGCAGGTGAACTGTCCGCCGAATATCAGGATTGTAGCATATGTCATGTCGAGTTGAAGGGATCCTCCAAGTTTGGTGCCCCAAGACCTGGATAACAACATGCCATACTTTGGAGGTATATCAGCAACAACCACATCCATCAGAACACTTTTTATCGGAATCTGTGCAAGATTAACCATTAAATCTTTAATCATACCCATACATTTAACTTTTCTCGAATCAAAAGAATATAGATCTCCATATGGTCTGGTAATTTCGAGACCAAGTCTATCCATAATAGCTTTGGGCATCACATTGTGGGAGGCTACAGAATCCAACATGCAATTATGGAGCAAATGATCATGCACAGTCAGCGTAATGTAGAAAGGGGTGACAGTATCTTTGGCACCTTCAAAATGTGGACCAAATATTATATTCGGTTTATCATCTTTTAAATTTATAACGTTGGCCTGACTTTCAATATCCGAAAAATTTATCATTTTGGCAATTTGTTTTCTGTATGTAGGGTTTTTTGCCAATTCAACCAGAGGTACAAGGATCTTGATCTTATTTATTTCATTTTCTAGATTGAAACTTCTCGTTGTCTTATCGGCTTCTCTAGTTTGGATTTCTATCTCCCTTTTTTTTTGATTTATTAGTTTGTGTTGCTTTCGTTTCAGCTGTTTTTGTTTCGACATTCTGTGTTCCAACTGCTTTTGTTTTAGCAGTCTGTGTTTCAGCTACTTTTATTTTGGCAGTTTGTGTGTCAGCTTCTTTTGTTTTGGCAGTCTGTGTGTCAGTTGCTTTTTTTTTTGCAGTCTGTGTGTCAGCTGCTTTTATTTTGGTAGTCTGTGTTTCAGCTGTTGGTTGAGCTTCCTCATTCTCTTTACTTCTCGACAGGATTTCTTCGGTTGGGAAGTTGTGATATTTCTATCTCTAGGCCTTAAATTATACTTCTGTTGGAGCTCGACCATTATATTTTCGACGATTCCTTGATAAGTAGAATCTTATGTGATATTTATGGTATCATCATTATTAGACTGGTATTTTGCATTTAAAGACCTTTCATAATCTTGCATCGTCAAATGAGGTTCTTGACAATCATCACCGAGATTATATATATCTTCCTCTAACTCCTCAAATTCTTGCATGTCATATCCTCCTATAAAATTTTCCTTTTTAAAGGGGGTTTGAATTTTTTGATCTTCTTTTTTAATTTGTCTTTGTTCTATATGAGGGTTAGGGTTCCTCCTGAAATCTTTTCTAGTGAACTGATCTTCTTTAGATTGATCCAGTTCCATCTTCAAAATTTTGTTTGATAATTCTTTAATTATTTTTTCCATATCATCCATATTATCTTCCAAGGACCTCCCAGATCCAGAGGGTCCTGCTTGTTATCTGAATCGTCTGGTCTCTTTATTTCTCGTTTCGAATTTAGTTTTTAACTTCCCCGATGTCATCGTATTTGAGTCAATTTCTACAGCATCATCTTGCATTCTAGTGAGGTCGGCAGCTCTCCTTTCCCTCAACAATAGAGAAAAATCGAGCTCGAAAGCCCCGATAAAAGTTACTTTTGTTGTAGGTTGGGAAGGTTTAACCTCAGCTGGAATCTTGTTATATAATTTATTAAATATTTGACTGAATTTGAGAACTGTTTCTGAATTTTTCTTTCTCAAAGCTCTAAACTTGGTTAAATAATAAAGGTGATATTTTCTCTCTCCCCATTGTCTAAGAAAGGCATTTTCTAACTCGTCATATGATCCTATTGAAGCTATTGGAAACCCTCGAAACCAGGTTCTCACCTGTCCTTCGAAAGTTTGGACTAAGATCCGTGAATAAAAATCCTCGTGCTCGAGGCCAATAATATCGATGAATTGATCGAAAAAATTTATATGCTCAGTAGCAGTTAAGTCTCCCTCTCCTGTGAACTTTGGCAGGTTTTTCATATAGTTTTCGGGTAAATCATGGAGGGGAATTGGGAGGACTAAAGGAGCATACCTAGTAGCTACTTTAGTGAAAATCCTAGGAGGTGGGGGTGGTCCTTGACCACCTCCACCTCCCCCTCCAGCACCGAATCCTCCTCCACCTCCACCACCACCTCCGTCGGCACCACCTCCTCCGACAGTAGCCATTGATAATCTAGGGGATGAAACTTGGATATTGTAGAGAGTGTTTTCAAAGACGTGTAGTGACCTTTTGGTTACTTCAGAATGAAGTGAAAGAGGTTCTAGGAACTGACCATCAGGAGACAGAAAATCTGAAAAGGGAGGAAAAGAGAGATGAGGACTAGGTTCTTCAGATTTGCAAGATATATAAACGGGAGAACCAACGGGAGTTGAATCAGAGTGTATGATATATTCTTCAAAATTCCGGGAAGATGGAAATTTTACTTCTGGGACCGATAGAAAAACAATCGAAGCAAGTATCGAGATGGGTCCTTTACCTTTATTAGTAAAGGAGACAGTTGAATCGGTATCGGCCTTTATCTTGAATAAAACCAATTCAGGGTTTATGATTTTGGCTTCAATTCTATCAGCCGATGTTTCTCCGAAATGGATTTGGGTGGAACCTTCTTATGGAGTTAACAGTTCAAGTGGAACATTAGCATTAGTCTGTGTGGTTTTAGGTTGGTAAACCTTACTTGTGGATGTAGTGGTCTGCTTGAGGTATCCCCTTGGTTTTAATATTTTTTCAGGGTCAAATACAGGGGTGGTCTTCTTATCGTTTGGGTTCTTTCTGGTATTCCTTTGACCGAATGCCAGTTTATTAGTTGTGGAGTCGCCAAGTGAAAGATACAAAATTAGCCTTATAATGTATTCAACCTTTGTTCACTATCAAAGAGAGAAACTTACCATGTTGTTCCCCCAGGGAAAAATAACTTTGTTTCTTCGATCCCAGACAACGACGCCAAAAAGATGTTGTTCATGAGTTTATACTTAAGGCTCAAAGTATAATGTCAGGCATCAACAAATAAGGAAAGTTTTAATATTTGATTTTTCTACCTCAGTTATGTGAGAAAAATTCCTTAAATTGAATTAACAGTATAACATCTCAGAGGTCGTTTTTCGTGTCTGAGTTAAAATTAAAAGTATTGAATGTAATGAGAGAAAAAACATAAAGTTGTTAGACAAAGCAAGGCATCAATCACAAAAGAATCTTATTTTGTTACAGAAGAAGAAAATAGATAATATAACCTTAAATGAAGCATAAAATATAGCAATCCAATTAACTCACGGGTCTTGTATTTACTAATAGTAAATAAAGAGGAAAATTTGTTCGCTATCAGATAACTAAATGAAATGTAATCACAGTAGATGTTGTACTAAATTGAAATCAGGCATTCATCAAGGAAATATATAAAAAGATGTTGAGATGTGGAAAGATAGAAGAACACATAACTCAAACTGGACGAAATGTGGAAACTCTGGTCTGCACTTATATTAATTCTCAATGAGGAGAGTTTTCTCAATTACATCCAGCAAGAAGCAGTCTTTGTTCATTCTTTCGAATATGCATTTATACAAAATATTCTCAACCATAATTGGTTGGAATTCTCCTTATTTCTAAATAGTAATGGTTACAAAAATAAGAAATTTGGAACGCTTCGCTTGTTTCTCCTCTGTCTCTTTCTCATGCTAGCAGAGGATTTTTCCTTTCTTGTTCCCAACTCAAACACAGATAATTTCTAATCATGACCTGGACAGATGATGTATACAGGTTACCTCATTTGTTCTTTGAGGTACTTCCTTTTCCTTGTCCAATACATTTGACACACCTGCTTACAAATTGTGCTATCGGTCTGGAGGGTTCTGTCACATCCTTTGCCTAAAAAATATACAATTTCTTTTCTAATAGTGGCAATCTGTCTTCCATTATTTTGTCTTCTGAATTCATTGACTATAGTTGCAAAATAGGTTTCACCAACCATCTATCTATCTGAGTGATGTTGACCTGTTTTAGCTACGAGATTTCAGCCTGGGCTTCTTCTAAGCTTGTTTTGATATCAAGTTGATGCTTTGCTACGTCAACTTGTCCCAGGTACTTTAGAATTATCATCTTTTCCAAGGTGTAATGACTCTTTATTAAGCGAGTGAAAAAATTCTTCATAAGCCTCTTTTATTTCCTTATTCCTTCTTTTACTTTCGACTATGTTGGCTTCCCAGGTATTCAATATTATATCACCTCTGACCTGCTCTAAAATAGACAACCTGGGAACTACAAACATTTCTTCTCTGGATGATGACACAACCTCTTCTTGAAAAGTTTCCTGAACTGTAGTAGCTTCTCTTTCTCTGAAACAAATATTATCCAATGATTTGTTCACCACCTGAAAATGATTTTGGATAATTTCCACCTTGTTAAAAAGGCTTCGTTGCACTAATTCCATTTTCTTACTTACCTCAAGTGCCTGTTCTTGAAAATCGGTTATATCTATAACCATTTTATCGTTCAAGTTCACCTTGGCCTGTAATTTCTTCGCTAGTTCACCTTGTTGAATGGCCCACCCTTCACTCACTTGTACATTCTTGTGCATCTCGTCAAGACTGGATTTTAGCTGTTGAATTTCTTGTCTATCACTATCTCTAGCCTGTTCAAGACCTTTGTTGACTTCACTTCTGACATTCTTTTCTATTGTCCTTATTTGATTTTGCAACTGACCTATTAGTAGCTCTTTCTGCTTCAATTGCTCTGCCATATTTTCGACTGACCATTTATTGGTAGTAGCGAAGGCGCCTAATGAACCAGCCATTTCCTTGGTGAGCTCTGAATCATCCAAGTCTTGTCCATCAAATATCATCCTTTTCCTTTTGGTTACTACCCCTTCTTTCTGTTTTGATTCTCTTCTGACTATGGCCCTCCTTTTCTTGCTAAAGAAAAATTTCGAAGGAGGCATCTCTTCAAGCGAGGTCGGGGTAAGATCGCTTGCAAAAATAACTTTGAAACGAGGAGTTCTGAAACTTAACTACAGAGGGGTTAGTGTTGCAATAGGACTGCCTATCTCTGTGAACTACTTTCCTTCTACTGTTTGTGAGGTATTAGTAGGGGTGATTGGTGATAAATGAGGTACCATTTGTTTCTGTTTTAGAGGTGTTTCAGATTTAACCTTTGTTTTCGGCCCTAGATATCCTACCCACGAGGCTTCTAATTCTTGTGTATACACTTCGAGATTCTTTGGAATTTCTTCGGTAGTTTGTTTACCAGAAGACTCTGGTTCAAAACCTGGAGGTATGGATCCTTGCATCGGAGGGGTGGTTATCAATTCTCCTTGTAGTATCTTGGGCAAACTATTTTGTCTGTGCCTTTGGAAAGTGAAGAAACTGGCATGTTGGTCAGGGGATAACGTCTGAACTTTGCCTTGTACCTCCTCATAAGATCTGATTCCCCTGAATATATCGTCATATGGGGAGTCTTCATGCATATATCTTTTCATATTGCATTGAGCTATGTGATTCTCCACGATCTTGTATGGATCATGTCTTTTGAATTCAATTTCAACCAATTTAACATCCTCTAAAGTTGCAGCCTCTACTTTGGAATGACCAAAATCTAACAAGGAAAACCTTCCAACCTGTAGAGGGAAGGTTGGCCAAACTTTCTTCGGAGCTGATTTTAGCTCTTTGTCAATGCCTCATGTTACCATCTGGTAAGCCACTTCTCTACACACTAGTCTATCTGGCATAAACTTTGGGAGAGCATGAGGGGAAACCGAGCATTCGAAAACCCTGATATAGGAGAAATTGTCTTCAATGAACCAATCTGCAAATTTTTTAAGGTTTCCCATAATTTGATCTGAAATCTAAAGAGGTGGATGAACATATAGTGTTTGACGAACGAGGATCACTACATTATGAAAAATTTCATAAAATAAATCTTTGGCATTTTCCTCCCATAGTTTGGAATGATAAAAATGGATAGCTTCTGCCCTGGTTGGGTTCCAGCTCCAATTCATCAATGGAAATGGAGTCATAAAATAGATGGCATCCATGACATACGCAGACAAATAA
>JASDQU010193492.1:19355-34285 GCA_032191745.1 Picea mariana | reverse complement strand
AAGGGAGAATTAATTCTCTTCTATAGACAAGAAATAAAGGGGAATTACCAACATAGGTTTTTGGTGTCACTCTATCAGCCCATAGTGCATTAAATAAAGCGTTGTGCCAATTCTTGTGATTTTCAGAAACTGTCCTGTTGATAATCTTGATCAAATTCTTGTTTGTGGATTCTGCTAGGCCATTTCCTTGAGTGTAATAGCTGGCATAATATTTCAATTTAATACCTTTTTCTAAAGAAAATACATTCATATCTAGGGATGAGAAATAATATGCGTTATCGAAGACTAAACATTCAGGAATGTCGAATCTAGTAATGATATTTGAATTAAGGAAAGATACTACATGATTCATGTTTACCACTCTCAAAGGTACAACATTAGACCACCTGGTAAAATAATCCATTGTTGTGATAATATATTTGTGCTGTTGCGAAGAGGAAGGTTTGATTGGTACTATGATGTTAAGACCCCACTGCTGAAAAGGTGAATCCACAGTAACAGGCTGCAAAGGGAATGCTACCTTTTTCACCCATCAAATATCCTTTTGACATATTATACATTTACAACATAGAGTGTGGGAATCTTTAAACAATGTGGGTGAATAATACCCAACCCTTAACACTTTGTGAGCAGTGGTGTCTCCACTGAAGTGTCCACCAGCTTCACCTGCATGAAGTTCATATATCACTTTTTCTGCTTCATCTTTTTCCAAACAACACATAAGAACACCATCAAAATTCTTTCAAAACAATACATCATTTATTATCTAGAAAGATGCAGATTTTAACCTGAGTTCTCTTCTGTTTTTAGGATCGATATGGAGAGGAGAAGATCCATGTGTTAAATAAAATTTAATATCATCACACCAAGAATTAGCAACAACTTGTGTACAACTGACCTGTGTCTTGTTGTGCTGATTTATAGTTGAGATGTTAATTTGACTTTCCTATTCTTCAACTGAATCAACCACTAGTTTACATAGGCCTTGACCTCTAACAATTTGTGCAGGAGTTATTTCGAGGTCGTATTCTTGTAATGATGTCATCCAATTTGCCTGTTTTTCACCTATTTCCTTTTGTACTAACAATTTTCTCACAACAGGGTAAGGAACGATGATTTTAGTTTTGGATTTCAGCAGATATGACCAGAAGTGTTTCACTGCTTTGAAAACAACATACGCTTGTTGATCTACAGTTGGGTAATTCAGTTCATCCCCTTTGAAAGCTGATCTCATGAAGGAAATGGTACTTCATTGCTTTCATTATTTTTCTGTGTTAACATGGTAGCATAAGATCGGTCGAAGGCGAAGGTGTAAAGAGTAAAATCCTGAGAGGAATCAGGACTCATCAAGGAAGGAGCTTTAATTATTGCTTTTTTGATAGAATCAAAATCTTGACTTGCTTGGGGTCCCCAATGGTACTGAATATCCTTTTTAATTAATTTTTTCAAGGGCCTTACCATTTCTGAGAAACTTGGGACAAATCTTCTAATAAAATTAATTTGGCCTAAAAAGGTTTGCATAGATTTTTTGGAGGAAGGGGGGGGAAGTTTGGCAATGGCTTGAGTTCTTTCGGGATCGATGATCATTTCGTCACTGGACACTATGAACCCAAGTAGTTTTCCTTGTTCTATCGCAAAGAATGACTTCTTAGGGTTGAGAGATATGCCATACTTGAAACATTGTTCTAAAACAACCCTAAGGTGAGACAAATGATCTTTCTTGTTTTTAGAGAAAATGGTAACGTCATTAAGATAGACCACTAATGATTGATTTATGAGACCACGAAAAGCAATGTACATTGCTCTCTGGAAAGTGGCCCTGACATTTATAATCCCAAAAGGCATCTTCCTGTAGGCATAAGTTCCCCATGGGGTATGAAAGGTGGTTTTTAACTGGTCTGAGGGAGACATGAGGACCTGGTTGTATCTTGAAAAACCATCTAACAATGATAGTCTTTCGGAACCTGATACCTGCTGAAGAATTTGTTCCATTGGAGGAACGAGAAAGTTGTATTTATCAGACACTTGGTTTAAGTTACGAAAATCGACATAGAGTCGAATTTCACCACTTTTCTTCCTTACAACAACTAGATTAGACACCCATTATGTGTGTCTCACCGGGAAAATTATCTTTGCATTTAGTAATTTATTTAGTTATTTATTGACAATGGGTTCCAATTTGGGGTGCATCTTTCTTAGTTTCTGCTGAAAAGGATGAGTTTGTGGTTTCATGGGGATGACATGTTGTATTATATTAGGATCGAATATTTTCAAATCATCATATGTCCAAGAAAAAATGTCCTTGAATTATTTAAACAGTTTTATAAAGGTAGATCATTCTTGCTCGGAGCATCCCATTCCCAAATTGATATTTTGAGGATTATCTTTAGTCCCTAGATTTATCATTTCATAAGTCAAGGAAGAACTGTTCATTTTACAATTAACTGACCCTCTAAATTTATCATGCAAATCATAAGACTTCTCTAGTCTTACAACGGATCTGGGAATAGAGTTTACGAGATCAGATGTCGATTTAGGAGATCTAGGATCTGATATTATCGTGAAGTTGCGAAGGTTTTCATCGTGAGTGCCTTCGTCGATGACTGCACCTTGGAAGGTGTCCTCCATATGCAAGAAGTTCATGATTTGCTGATCATCATCGAAAACTCTCCAGTTGGTAATGTTATCCGGGATTGACGGTCTGAACAACAATTCAACAGAAAATGCATCAGGAGAAAGACCTTCTATAGGTAATAGTTTCGAGGCGTCATTGGCCAATAAATCAACTTTTGAATTATTTAGCCTAGGAGTAGAATTTATATTAAATGCTGCAAATTTTTGCATTAAACTCCATACCTCAGTTTGGTAACTTTTCAGATGTGGTGATAAGCAATGTATAGAATTTATTACCTGCCTGACCAGGATTTCTGAATCGCTGAATACCATTAAATTTCTTATGCCCATGTCCAAAGATTTATTAAGCCTTTGTAAAAGTGCTTCATATTCAACGATGTTATTAGTGCACTCGAACTTTAATCGATAGGTAATGAAAGTCTTATTACCTGTGGGATCGATGAGTACATATCCTGCACCGACTCCTTCTTTGGATTTGGATCCGTCAAAGTACAATGACCAGATTTGAGCTTCGTCAACAGTGTTTGACACACTTGGCAGAGCCGATGACTGAGTGTAGGTCATAAGTTCTGATTGTTTCCCAGGATCCATGAAGGGGGAAATTTTAGTCATGAAGTTACCAAAGAAAGTGTTCATTCCATGCATTTCGAATGAATTAGTAGATGCAGTAAAAGGTTTGTTTGCATCGTTCAGATCCATCATGGTGTGCTCAAGACAACATTCACGGTTTATCTTGATTTTATTAGGTTGTCCATTTTCTGGCAACCACAAATAAGACCAGTCTGTGGCAAAGTAACCATGCAGCTGCTCAGACCAGTCCCTTCTTAAAAATAAACCATAGACTTCAGGGATGTCAACAACAATGATGTCAATAATTTGGTGAAACTTAGGATTAGAAGATAACCTAACCAAAACATTCTTAAGTTCACCGATTACCTTAACGTTTGTCTGATCAAGCCGAATGATCTTGAGATTAGAAGGTTGAACTTCTGCATTAATATTTTGACACACAGACCATTTTGACACACAGACAAAGGCATCACATTTGATGATGCGCCGGAATCTACCATACAATTATGTACATTCCTATTAAAAATTTTGAAAGTTAACAAGAAAGGTGGGACATTTTTCCACACATTAACAATAGAATTCTGCTGGCTTTTTGTTGCTGTCCCTAAAACAGTTTTATCTACATTTGATACAGTTTTTTCAGCTACATCCCTTTTATCCAGAGGTTCATATGTTTTTTTAGTAGGGATCCTTTTGGCTGTTTTAGAACCAATTTATGTAGTTTCTTGCTGCTAGGATCATTGTTATTACTGTTTTCTACGATACTTTGAAGCATTTTCTGCAAGATAAGAGGAAACTTTAAAATCTCGAAAACAAAAATATTATCCCTTAGTTTTTTTAGATCTTCAATTAAGTCATATTCTAAAACTGGGGCTGCTAAACTATGTTTTCTTTCAGCTTGCTTCAACTGTTTAGAAGGCACATTATTACTCACTTCAGAAGAAGGTTTTCTTTGTGTTTTTCTTCTTGTGTTGTAGGGATGGACAATTTTAAAGTTTTCTTGAAAAATACTGTTAGAAAAATGTCCAAAGATATTGGGAGATAATTCTTCTTCTTTAGCTACTTCTTCCTCAGCTACATCTTTAGAACTTTAAGGAGGAACACAATTATCGTGTGCTTCAAGAATAGTTTGCAAAGCATACTGCAAGCTTTCGAAATTGAGACCTTCAGTGGTCTGATTTGGTTGGTTGGGAGGAAAAGGTTTTCTGAAAAGAGGTTTAAAACTTCCTTTGCTTGAGGATGCCTCCTTGGATGATCTCTTCAAGTCAATGACTTGATTTGATAATTTTTGGAAATCTTTCTACAAGCTTTCCAAGTCTAAAGTTTCAGGTTGTCCTTTGACTTGGGGAGGCATAGTAAGGATTTCCATTTCCTTTTTAGAGGATGAAGCTATTTCAGCTTCACTATTGAGATTATCTTTTAAGCTTAGTATATCCTTTTCGATTTGGCTTGCCTCCTCAAAGGCTTCCACCGGTGTGTTCTTCTTAGACATTTTGACCCAAATTGCTATGTTGTTGTGTAGAGATTTGGTGTAATATGCAACAATTGGACTCTCAACGGGCATTGAACCTGTGGGAATTCAATTTTTTAATGTAAGGAATCTCTGGTTAAAATCTTTTACTTTCTCCTTAGGGTTCATTTTTAGGCTGGAGAGATCCATAACTAAGACTTCAAGGGATTTATCATCTCCAAAATTCTCTAAGAAATAGGTTTCAAACTTGTCCTAGGAGACAATAGTTTGGGGTTGTTGGGAAAAATACCATGTGGAGGCATTGCCCTCAAATGTATAAGGAAAGAGTCTGCATACTACGTCTTCATGCTCTACACTTCGGAGTCTAATGGCTAACATAAAATTCTTTATGTGATCTTCGATAGATTGCTTAGAATCCAGATCAAATTTAGGTAACCATTTCTCTAGGTGTTTTGGCAACATGTGTTGAGGTCCAGGTACAACCACGACATCTTGATCGAGCCAGGGTCTGGAAGGATTGTTTTGGTTTATCGTGGGTGTTGGTTTTATTGAAGGTTGAGATGGTTTAGACGATGAACTGCCTTTGTCAGATGACTCTCCTCCTGAAGAGGATGGATATGAACTAGGTGGGGAAGGTGGGATACTAGATCCTACAAATTTGAGAGTAGGGGTTTCGATAGGATTTGTAGTATTACCTTCTAAAGGGTTTACATGAAGACCAATGCCTCCAAGTTGTTATCGGATATCCGAGAAATCTAAAGGTTGATTAAGAGGCCTACCAGGTTGTCTGATATGGGCCAAGGCACTATGTGTCCTTATAAGTGATTGATGAACAATTTCTTGTACGTCAGCCCCTTGAGGAGTTGGTTTTATTGGTTCAATAGGAAACTCAAGATTATCGTTTCAGGTAGTTGTTGTTTCAGAAGTAACGTTGTTGTCTGAGCGACTATGTGTTACTACAGGGGAGTGAGTGTGTGGGGTAGGAGTCTTTCAACTTCCACGTGCCATCAATTGAAATCAAACCCTCCTTCTAGCGCCATTTGTTGAAAGGCAAAATTGACAAGCCGTCAACTTAGAAGAACAGGTCCAGTCCAGGGTTGTCCAAGTAACCCAAGCCATTTGGTGTAACCTGTTCTGATGGTTTTAATGTCTCCATTAGCGAATCTAAGTTCCTAGGAGTGAAGAAAATGAATAAATAACTAGTGTTAAATAATAATATATACATAAACTCTAATATAATTATATGTATAAGTGTATTTGAACAGAAAAGGAAAACATAAAAATATCGCTTATGAACAGAATTTACAAGTTGCAAGTTTTACTGGAAACTTACGAAATCAATATAAAAATAATTGTTTTATAGAAGCAGAAAAAGAAAGCTCATTTTAATATTTTCTATTTTCTAATTAA
The DNA here is from genome assembly GCA_032191745.1 of Picea mariana. NCBI lineage: Eukaryota > Viridiplantae > Streptophyta > Pinopsida > Pinales > Pinaceae > Picea > Picea mariana. The sequence continues at coordinate 28,200 of JASDQU010193492.1, read as the reverse complement.
AAATCTAACAAAACTTGAATTAACTAAGTTATGAAACAGACATATACAGATAGTCAAAGCTGATCTAAACTTTTTGGTTTCACTAATACATAAGAATTATAGAAATTAGAAACAAAGAAGCTAAGCTAATATTAGTTCATTAAATGGGTCTGTGCCTCTGTATTAATCAAGAGCATCTGGCTACCATGCCTACGGGATAAATCTACAATAGACTTATACTGAAACTGTTCTGAATAAATTCATAGAATGTATTGGCAGCCAGGATTTAGAAACATAATAGGGAACACAAATTAATTCTGTGATCTTATGATTGCAAATGATTACAGTCAGAAAAATCTGAGTGTAACACATTCATTTCATTATTCAATTAAACATCAAAGGGAAATCCTGATATTCAAGTTGAAAAGATGATCACAGTGTCAATATATGGATCAATAAATCATGAACGATATTTATAACATGAATATCCTGAAACATAACATATCATTGAGTCTAAATCTACAAGACATATTAATATACTAAGATTAAATAGAACAAAACATTAATGAAACACCATTCACAAAGGACTAAAGCCAAAATGCTATACGCTGCTACATTAAGTCTTGAAAAATCATTCGTCCATCTTTGGTTCCAGGCCAATATTCCTTTCATTTAAAAAATAGAGAGAATTTAAAGATTTTTTGAAATATCAACTTCCTATCTCCTAGGATAGGATCAGATCCCATGAGATCAGAATATTACAAAAGTGGAGGGCCTACAACCACTCATAATAAAATTGTATCTTCAAATACTAATAAAAGTTTTTTCTCATTTACAAAATGAACAGGAAAGAGATACTAATCATTTAAATCGAACATGTTCCACCTCATAAAATCATCATCAAGATATACCAAATCCTGAAAACTAAATAGGAACAAGTTAGATAATTTATTAACAACTAATTACTAAATTTTATATAAAATTGACTTAGCTACAGAATCAGAAGATTCTGTAGCCAGTCTTATATTGGTAAAATAAATCTAAGTTTAAAACAAATTTGATTCAAAGAGATAACATGAATGTAATAAAAAGAGAAAGATAGTTTTACCATTTCAGGTAATGACTAAACATGGATCAAGATAGCTCATAATTGATTATGGCATTAACACTTTCTGCATTTTTAATCACAATATTGCTTGTCTTCTTAAGCCGTTTAACTTGTCTCTCTTCCTTTGCTTTGAGGTCCCAATTTTCTTTAGTCAATAATTCATTGAGAGTTGTGAGTGCTTTAATTCATGCTTGGAGAATAGGGATATCAATATAGTACTGTTCAATAAAATGGAGGCAGACCTCACAATGCATAGTAGGAGCGATCTGTTGATGGAACGTATAGTTGGGTATAGGTATATCAATACTACCTATTGCAGGCTCTTGACCAAGCTTAATACTAGTAAACCCATCACTACCCTCGAGACACGGTGGAAGATTATTAACAAAGTCGTATGGCTGAGTAGGATCCAATTTATGACAATCTAGATCTTCTTCCACGAGGAAATTTTGAATTTCGAGATCTGAGACATCATTGATCTCGATCAGGTCGATCAAGCTCAAATGAGGTTTATATCAATTCCTTAGAATTATCAAAATGAGCCAAACAACTCTTTTATTTCAGAATCCTAATGCTGCGTGATTTTGTTTTGACTGTTTGCAGGGGTTTTTGCTATCGGATTTTGCAGTGGTGTTATGGCCAACAATTAATTCCTGCATAGGGTTTTCATTCAACTCAGAACCAACATCCTGTTGCCCATGTAAAAACTGACTGGGTATTGCCTCATCACGAGGGTTTTTCTTCAGAGATTTTGGCCCATTACTTGAACAATCAAACTATTTCCCTATCAATGGTCCACCCAAAACAGGGGTTTCTATAGGAATGACTGTTGCAAAGCCATTTCGGTTTAAGAACCCATCCCAATAATCACCTAGGGTTGTCAAACGATGAACCAAAAACATTTTAATTAAGCCGTGGTGAAAGAGACTAGAGTCGAGGATCTGTCTCTTGTACCTTTTAGACATATTGTACATACTCCTCAATAAATAAAACGACACATTCAAATGAAATCCTATGAAGTGCATTAGGAACCATATATGATAAATAAAAATGAGACCATAATGACCCTCGCTGGTCACAAACTGTGTAAGGACTGACAGGAGACCATGACATCTAACTTTAAGCAGAGAAACAAGAATACCTTTCTCACAACAATTAATTTTCCTGGAGGTCATGAAGAGGCTCCATAGCACTTCTTCAATTTTTTGAGTTCTTGAACCACTTCTGACCGGTGGATGGAAGTACTGTGGCTTTATTGACAAAATCTTCAGCTATTTCTAACTGTATATCTCCAAATTTCACCCTATACCCATCAAATGTTTGTGTGAATTCCTTAGCCATGCGAAGGTTATACCCTTTGAACCTTATGATAAAGGTATCCCAACCCTGGCCTTTCAAATCCTCGACTGCATCATCATGAGACAAAAATGCTTGAGAGCCATTCAACTCTATTCAGAAAACATGATCCATGAGAAATATGACTGGATTGTAACGAGAGTGACTCAAGATAGCTCTGGGTTTAAACGACATGAGTAGGAGAAACAAATCTGAGCGAATAAAAAGGAAACAAACCAAGCAAAACCTCTGCGCAATCATAGTAAAAACAACAAGGTTTCGGTCATGAAGTTCGATCTCTCCTGGTAATGAAATCCTTGAGTACAGATCATAACACAAACCCTCAACTCATAATGAAAATCCTATCAATTCACTCTACCAGCCAGAGATCAAGTATAGGATATGATACTTGTGCATTAATTCCCATGTCTAGCAATGACTATAGTTGATTTTCAAAGGGTTCAAATAAATATGTTTACAATTCAAATGCGAATCAACATAGGTATTATATCGACATTCAACAAACTCAAAAGGAAAATCATTTAAGTATTAAATATGAAGTAGATGCAAGCACAATGACCCTTTAAAAGAATGCTTTGAATAGGGATATAATACAAAACTAAGTTTTCATGTTTGATTCATGATTTCAGTCATGAATCAAGCTTGAAAACAAAATTATAAAAGAGTAATGAAACATATTTTATAACCCAACAATCATCCTAAAATGATAATATGAAGTGAAGGTAGCTACAAAAAGTGTCGTTTATCATTCAAAAAGTGAAATCGTGTAGGGATTCCAACACCTCTTTGTGTCCCTCTCCCTCATTCTCTTTTTCTCCCCCTCTCCCCCTCTCACACTCTCTTTCTTCCTCTCTATGCAACCCCCCTCCCTACATTGCAAGGAAAGAAATGGCATTGACCTAGACATGTCAAGACCTAGACCTAAACCTAGACATAGCAAGACCTAGACATGGAAAGACCTGCAGAATGACCTAGAACTATATGATGACCATGACCTAGACCATGACATATATCTAGAACTATATTTAGATGATGATCTAGATATTGACGAAGACCACGACTTAGACTATGAAATAGAGCTAGAGCTAGATTTAGAGGATGACCCTGAGCTTGAAGTAGACCATGACCTAGACCCCCCTAGCTCCATCTAAGCCTAGGCATAAATTATACTCAACCATTAACCCCGTCTACACTCGAACCTTGAGTGAACTATGCACATACCTTTTGTACAACCCTTATGTTGGCATGTTTTACAGGCAACATATTCTTGTCATTGATGGCAAGTACAACAATGATGATGGCTTAAGTACAGGTAAAATGTACTAGGAGGGCACCAGAAGTATTTTGGGGAGATGCAACAGAGCAAGCTTGTGAAGACCAAGAGAGATAGTGCAGAGGTGCACACAGAGTGCAAGAGTGTGCTTGTTCATTTGATGGAAAACAGGCAGGCAAGGAAGATCAACAACGATGATGGCATGGAAAGATTAGAAGATTAAACTCCATTTTGGAGTTTCGGATACCGGGAGTTGGAGGAGTCAAGAGTCGAGACTCTTCATCACAGGAGTCCCGAAGTTGCAAAATGCGAAATGCTAAAATCCCGAAACAAGCACATCAACAAAGACTCCATTTCGAATTTTCGCAGACCGGGAAATCAAAGATCAAAGGAACTTTAATTTTTGAAGTAGTCAATCCTGAAATCCCAAAATAGGCACATCAACAAAGACTCCATTTTGGAGTTTCGTAGACTGGGAAATCAAAGGTTTTGGATACCAGGAGTTGGAGGAGTAAAGAGTCGATACTCTTCATCACAGGAGTCCCAAAGTTGCGAAATGCGAAACGCCGAAATCTCGAAACAGGCACATCAACAATGACTCCATTTCGGAGTTTCAGATACCGGGAGTTGGAAGTGTCGAAACACTTCATCACATAAATGTCGGAATGCCGAAATGCGAAAAACACCTTTTGGTGAAAGTTTCAGATACCGGGAGTTGAAAGTGTCGAAACACTTCACCACAAGCATACTGAAATACCGGAATGTCGAAATGCGAATTTTTTTTTTGGTGTAGGTTTCAGATACCGAGAGTTGGTAGTGTCGAAACACTTCACCACAGGAATGCTAAAATGTCGGAATGCCGAAATGCGAAACACACCTTTTGGTGCAATTTTCAGATACCGGGAGTTGGAAATGTCGAAACACTTCACCACAGGAATGCTGAAATGAGAAATCACCAAAGCACTTTATGGATAAATGCTTGGTCACAACTATGGGCATGTGAAGGAAGGATATTGCAAGTTACAAGGCTCCATTTTGTGATTGGGAGTTGGAAGAGTCAGAGTGACTCGCAAAAAATTCGCGAAACACGAAACTGCAGAATGCAGTTTCGAATAAGGCTATGGTCACAGCTAGTGGTCACATCTGCAGAAGATGGAGGAAGGAGCTAGTGAAACCAAGCTCCATTTCGAAGATCGTGACTTGGAGATTCAATATCCCTCGCAACAGGAATTTGCGACATGCGAAATGCCGAAATGCGAAAACACCTTTTGGTGTAGGCTGTGGTCACTGCCTGAGGCCACATGTGAAAGGAAAGGTGAAAGGTGCCAAAGGCACAAGGCTCAATAGGTTCACAGTGTAACTGCTAGAAATAACTGATGGTTTCTGTCAGAGGACTAGAAGAGACTTCAGGGTGATCGCTAGAGAAGATGAAGAGTCTCAAGGCATCTTCCAGTGGAATGAAGACTGCTCATAGAGGCTATTGACAGATGTAAGACCGTTGGAGCTTGGAACTGCAACAGAGGAAATGAGATCGATTTTGACAGAGAAGACGAAGAGTATCGACTGCTGGAGAGGCTAAGAAATCTTAGAATAACACCCAGTGATGTTGATCGCATGAGTATAACCACCAGAAAAGCTGAGGAATTTCCATGATGATCAGGAAGAGGACTCGACATGAGGAGAACATGTAGAACATAAAGAGAGTTGATGCTTGAGGGAGTGAAGTGGTGGTAAGGTGGAGTGGTAGTGAACAACCCAATGAGGAGAACTGTGGCACGATGAAGAGCATGCAGAGGCACTGTGCATGCAGGACGAAGAAGGTGCACAGAAAGTATAAATACGCAGAACAGAGAAGAGATGGGGGGTTGTTGAGAGTGATTCAGGTGTGTAGAATGAGACAGAGTGCAGTAGCTGAAATGCATGGAAGAGGAATGGTACATTGAATGGACATGGTGCACAGAGCATAAAAGGCAAAAGAATAGAAAGCGCAAGGATGTGTGCATGAATACAGTGAGGCAGATAGAGCAGGGCAGTGATAAGACTGGTAAGACATTAATGAACATTATATCACTGTAATAAGTTTCAGTAGCATAGATTTATATTTAAGGGTGGTAGGGAGGTTCTAGGGAGGACTGTTGTCCTCAAAGGTTCAAGTGGGTGCTTGAACACAAGGAGTTGTAGCTTCCATCTGGTTGCATCTAGAGAAACTATGGTGGTAGGGTGGTGCAAGGGAGAACTGTTGTTCTCTATTATACAGGTTGGTGCTTCTGTGACTGGAAGTTGGTGCTTCCATCCAGTTGGTGCTGGAACACTTAGGGAGTTGTTTCTTCCTTCTAGTGGGTGCTAGAGAAACCAGGGAGTTGGTGCTTCCTTCTAGTGTGTGCTAGAGAAACCAGGGAGTCGATGCTTCCTTCTAGTGGGTACTAGAGAAACAAGAGAGTTGGTGCTCTCAACAAGTAGTAGCTTGCAAAATAAAGGTTGTATCCTTATTATGAGTTTGTTCTCATAAGTATGATAATGCACAGAATGTAAATATTACTTATCATATAAAGAATAAGAGGTTTTTACCCTTTATGGGTTTCCTCAGGAAATATCTGTCTCTATGTATCTTATATGTGTGAATGATTTTGAATGTTCTATTGCTTACTTCCTTGCATTATTTTGATTGTCATTGAGTGCTCTGTAAAGAGTTTAAAATAAGCATAATTGTTTAAGCACGGTAACAACTGATTCACCCCCCTCGCTCAGTTGTCCAACAATTGGTATCAGATTCGAACCCTTTTATCTAAGGGTAGATACTACAGCTTAAACATGTCAAGCCATGAAGAAAATTCAACCAATAAGGCCCCTTTGTTCAATGGAACAAACTTTTCCTTCTGGAAAGTTAGAATGAGAACCTACATAATGGCTTTAGGTGCAGATGTCTGGGATGTGGTAGATACTGGTTATGTAAAGCTAGTTGTACTAGCTAATACGGATGACAAGCTAGAATTTAGCTTCAACACTAAGGCTATGAATGCTATTTTGAGTGGGCTTGCAGAAGCATAATTCGTAAAAGTTATGCACTTAGGAACTGCCAAAGAAATGTGGGACAAACTCATTAGCAGTTATGAAGGTAATGAGAAGGTAAAGGATGCCAAGCTTCAAACCTACAGATTACAGTTTGAATAGATGAATATGAGAGAAGATGAAACTATTGGAAAATAGTTTCTGAGAGTTGAAGAACTGGTAAATGCAATGAAAGCATTTGGTGAACAAATTGAGGAACCTTCTTTAGTTCAGAAAATTTTGAGATCTCTACCAGATAGGTTCAACCCAAAGGTCTCTGCTATAGAAGAACTTAATAATCTAAAAACCTTGGAGTTTGATAAACTTCTAGTAACATTAACTGCATATGAAATGAGAATAGTTAAAGATAAACCCACCTCCAGAGAAGCATCATTTAAGGTAGACAAGAATGAGGATTCCGAGCCTGATAAAATTGAAGCAAAATTTGTGAAGAGACTGAAGAAGGGATCAGGCAAATACAAAGGTAAAATGCCTTTCAAATGTTTCAACTGTGGTAAGATAGGTCATTTTTCAAATAAATGTCCTCACAAAAGAAAGGATTAGACATGTGATGATGAGGAGAAGCACACAAAAAAAAAAAATTCTTTAAAGAGAATAATTTTAAGAAGAAAATTCTTTGTGTAAACAATGATGATGATCCTTCAGATGATGAAGAAAATGACTCGTCTATTGAAGATAAACTAAATGATTTTATGCTTATGGCTATGGTAAATTTTGATGATGAACACACAGGAGGTGAAATGGATGATGAAGAAGCTATGGTGGATATGGAAGGTGAATTAATTAGTGCTTTAGAAGAAATTGGCAGACTCGGAATTAAGAACAGAAAGAAAAAACAATTGTTGATATAGTTCGAGAAAGACAGTAAATAGCTTGATGAAGACTTTACCCTACTAAAAGTGGAATTAGAAGAGGCAAAGAAAATCGAAGACATTATGAAACAATAGTTATCAGAAAAGAAGGCAAGATGTGAAGCTCTGGAAAAAGAAGTGGTGAAAACCAGTAAAGAGTTGGAGAAGTTTCAAGCCTTGTATCATCAGAATCTGTCAAGTATCAAAGCATCAGAAGAATTGGCCACCATTCTGAATCAACAAAGAAACCCAAAGCTGAAAATAGGTTTGGGTTATGAAGAGGGATCAAGTAGTGATCAACCAGGCAACAAAGAACCCATCAAGTTTGTCAAATCTATCATCTATGAAAACAAAAAACCTGCAGAAACAAAAGAAGATAATCAGCTTCCCAGGAGGAGTAATGAAAGAGGTACCAGAACTGAAACTATGGATCAGATAAATAATGTACTCTCTATTCAAAGAAATCATCAACATAGAAGAAATCGACCTTCTCAAAGAAGACAACCATTTTCTAGGTACCAACATTTTTTCTATGGATATTGTTTCTTTTGTTCTAACTTTGGTCATAAAGCTGTAAACTGTTCTTTAAAATTAAATTATGAGCAATCAAGACATTCAAGGTATAGATATCTGCCATAACAAAGAATGAGACAGCCAAGTAACAAACCACCACAGACTACAAATCACTTGATGGATGGGAAAAGGACATAGGTTAAGCATAACAATCGTTATGATCCTTTATTCGACAAACCAGAATGTTACATCTGTCATAACTATGGACATAAATCTGTTGACTATTGCTTAAGGAACTATGAAGCAGATTTGAATTCCCCTGCTGAAAATGTCAAGGTTTGGAAGAAGAAAGAAACTGACAAGTGTGGATTAGTGTTGTCATCTCAAAGACAAACGAACCCTTGGTATATAGACAGTGGATGCTCCAAACATATGACAGGAGACAAAGGTAAGTTTCTATCTCTAAGTGAAATCAAATCAGGAAATTTAACGTTTGGAAATGATGCTCCAGGTAAAATAAAGGGTAAAGGGATGGTAAGTTTAAGTAATGGAAAAGGAAAAGCCCAAGATGTTCTACTTGTAGATGGGCTTAAACATAATCTTCTCAGTGTAAGTCAAATGTGTGACAGAGGATGTGAATTGGTGTTCATGTCCAAGGACTGTAAGATAATTTCTGTAAACTCAGGACAAGTGGTG
>JASDQU010193491.1:0-19916 GCA_032191745.1 Picea mariana | reverse complement strand
ATTTATTTGTTAATCAATAATAAAATTTAATATATTCTTTTAAGGATTCTTTTCATCTTATCAACCTTTCGGCGTTGATCAGCCACAATTATGTGGATGTGCTAGTTTTATGTAGTTAGAGGAATGAGGTAATAAAACAATACACACGAAATTAAATTATTGGAACGGAAACTCTATCCTATTATACCCTTTTCCTTTGGAGTTTTGACATTTAAAATATTCCACAACTATTTAAAACCCACTTTGGATCATGTGTTAGGCAATTTATATATTTGAGAGGAAATCAATACAATCTTGTAGAGAGTCCAAAGTAACTCGAAAGAAACTTCGCCCTAATATAGATAGAAATTACCTTGAGGGTTCTAGTTTTCCTTGATCCAATGTCATGGGGTTTTTCTTTGTCCTTTGCAATCTCTATCACTCACAACCTTTATTTCACGTGCATTCTTTGTCATAGAAATTATTTTTAGGGTTCTATTTTTCCTTTATCCAATGTCCTAGGGTTTTTCTCTATCCCTTGCAATCTCTATCACCCACAACCTTTATTTCCCATGCATCCTTTGTCACCGATATTATCTTTAGGGTTCTAGTTTTCCTTGATCCAATGTCATATGGTTTTTCTTTGTCCCTTGTAATCTCTATCACCCACAATCTTTATTGCTCATGCATCCTTTGTCACCTACAACCTCTTTCATCCTTTGATTTCCATGGCCTTCAACCTCGGATTTCAGGGCTCATCTTTTGACCTTGACCCTGGCCTTTGGTTTCATCGCCCTCGACCTTTGGACTCACAACCCCTCCTTTGGGAAGCCTATTTTCTGCACAAGTTTCCCACATAATTGGTCCCAACACACCATTCGCTCAATCCACAAATCTAGTTTCAACATAGACCCCAACAACTGCAAATATATCATGGTTGACCACACATTCTTGAAACTCTCTATGTGATTATCTGAAGCTTTCTGAGGAGCTTGAGTGGTGACACCTACTATATACAGGACAAACCAAGTTCAAGCTAGCTCATCATACCATTGATCATATTCTCACTCTTCAAAAGTCTATTTTTGTTTCATAGACTTTTGAAAAGCTTTTAACTATGTCCCTAGAGTGGCCCTTTTCCAAAGGCTTAGATCCATCGACATCTTTGAGACCATACTAATCGCCATCATGAATCTATACGAGTTAGTCATTGGTCATCTCTACACAACTCATCTCATGGGGTATCTTAATTTATCAGGAGTACTATTGGGGTCAAACATGGGTTCCCTCTGTAACCCAACTTGTTTGGGAGATACATTGATGAGTTGGAGTCCTTCCTTCATGAGCATATCTAAGATGGAGATGGATGCCTTCTTCACCAGGGTTTGATATCTATTATTCTTTTTTTCGATGATGTGATCCTCTTGGAATCATACCAGGATGGCATACAAAGACAACTAGACACATCATTAGCCTTGTTATGTGACCTTCCACATCTAATGGTCAACCTAGGTAAAACCAAGGTCATGATATTCAATGAGTCGAAGAAGGTTATCTTTGATTATCATTTTTTTTTCAAAGGAGAGGAGATTGAGATTATTAGCACCTATACTTACTTGGGGGAGAAAATCATAGGGCCTTGTTTCAGTATGAGACATGATGTTCAACATTGGGTCAACAAGGGCTATAGGGCCCTTATCCTTCTCAAGAAACTGTGTTTTTATCGCCATTTTTAGAGAATTTCTTCCAAGATGTCTCTCATGGACACACTCATCCAACCCACAATTATTTATGGTTATGAAGTTTTGGGGGATTGTTTACTAGAGTTTGACTGGGCCTCATTCGAGAGAGTCCAAGCCCTTTTTGTTTTCCATATCATCAGATGCAAATAAACATTCCCTCCATCCATCATCCTAGTAGAGTTTGGGGCCTAGCCTCTATGGCTTGAGACTATGCTCAACCTTGTTCCACTTTACATCGAGTTCAAAGTTTCATTGAATTAGTCAAGGGGCAAGATTGGTATCCATACCTAGCCTACAATTCATGATAGTCCATTCAGATACTCCCTTGATGCTCCAGGCCAGCTTCTAACTATTAGGAAATAATTGAATAAGATCATCCAAGACAACATCTACAAGTAGTTCATTCATATTACTTGGATAAATCAACTAAGTGGATTACATCCGAATACAATACATAAATTTTGAGGTAAAAAATGGGCATCAAAACAAAAAGTGTGCAATCAACATCAACTTTAAAAGAACCAATAGGATTCAAGATGATGATGTCAACCACAAGGGAAAATAGTTTTGGAGGGAAAGAAAAACTGTTTTTTTTTATTATATTTTTGACTTATATCCTTAAAAGAAACATGTTTTTTTACACGTGTTTCCAATTTATCTCACTGTGGGTCTATCAAAAGTAGGCAACGGGTACTCATTGGATGCATAATTTATATTATGCATCCAACAAGTGCCTATACTTGAAATTTGAGTAAACCTATATGGATATAAGTTGAAAATACAAAAATTAAGTAGTTTTCTTTTTCTCCCTTTAAAAATTCATAACTCTTGTTCCATTATTTTCACTATTATTTTCCTTAGAAGGGTTATTTTAACCCTCAAAATTTCTCTAATGATGGATTTCTATGTTGAGAAATTCATGGTGCTAAGAGACAAACTCATTGTCCAACCTCCCTAACACATTGACATTGGATTCATGCTCTCTGTGTTTCTTTGGGCCAATTCAAAGTAGGTTCACATAGACTCCAAGGGGAGGCAAATCACCAACTTAACATGTTAGGCATGAGTTGTTATTTGTGCCATCTTCGAGAGGTTGAGGTAGAGGTATAATTAATCTTCCACTGTCCCATATACTACGATATCCAAGGGAGGTTCCATTGCCTCTTCAAGGAGTCACAAACCCTCTCTAGTTTCTTTAGGTACCCTGACCAAAGATGCTTGGCCTTGCACATGAAGATGGCTCTCAAGCTTTACTACCACACTCTTTGGCCACCAGCTAGACCAGTCTCCTCTTGGGAGATCACTTCCTTTTTTATGGTGCTCTCATCTACTAATGGCACCAAGAGATAGATAAATAACAACCTTGGCTTCGAATCCATATCTTTGCAAGCTAGTGGGACTATCACCCTGTGACATCCCCAGCCACCAACAGGTCGAACAACGCCACATCTGAACGTCTCTCATGCTTTGATACCATTTTGTGACATCCCCACCCACCAACAGGTCAGGCAATGCAACTACGAAAAACATCTCTCTTTAATCTGATACCAATTATATTTATATACATATCTAGTGAAATTTAATAGACATAACATTCTACTCATACACTAATTCAAGCAAAAGTAATATTAACACATACATGCAATTCTATTAACATTATAACTTGATTTCAATATACACATCATATAGAGAACAAATATTTGGTACTTATATGTTAATTGATGACCACCAACTGCATACAGACCTTCCACAAACCTCCCAGCCTTAGACCCCGCTGCTCATCACTCTTAGTAGTGGGTCACCCCCAAGTTGGGACAAAACTCCATCGGGCAAGGGATTCCTAGGCTTGGCAAGGACAGCAGAAAAATCACACAAATCAACAAGAAGGATTTTCTCCTAGGAGCCACCTCACACTAATAGCCTACAGTCTCTCATTCCCCACATGTTTGTCCCACCCCAGGAAGTGTGCCCCTTCTCTGCTCAACAGTCCTTCAACTGCCCCACTTCCCTTCTAGGGCTTCAACAACAGACCAGACATGAATTGTTAGAGCACTATAGCTGTCATTGGGCTCCCTCTGCGAAATTCACTTCCCCAACAACCTCTCTCACCTGAAGCGAGTTGCTTACAGGCTTGACAACCTGCTTCTTCCATCCACGAGCCTGATAACTCGCCTCTTCAATCCATCTCCTAAGTTAAAACGAGTAAGGATGATGGAAACAATAAATCTTGCTATAGAACAGATGATGGTAGCAAGCCACACTTAGTCAAGGAACTATGTTGGCAGCAAAAACAAACTGTTAAGGCACAGTACGGGCTCAAGAAAAGTACAGGTGCATCGTGCTTCACAGGAAAAGTAAGGGATAGCTTCATGGGTTTATTGGTTTAGAGTATGTAGAGGTAAACAATGGAGGAAAATGGTTGCATGAATGCTCAGGCAGCGTGCGTGCGTGAGTGGGGAGCATTCCAGAATGGTTGAGCCAACCCCCACAACAACGAATTTTCCCACATAAATCTGCATGCACCCAGGTTGACACATGGCTCTCTCAGGAGCTCGTTCCTCTCCACTTGGAGTCCATTCCTCTCCCCAAAGGAACTTAGTATAACAGGTTTTAATTCCCAAACCTTAGTTTTTAGGAAAATACATTATAATATCCCCCTTGGGTTAAGCCCTCAAGCTTAGCCCCTTTTTCCTAGACTCACAACCCCATTCATTTCCCTACCTAGTGGAGATTAGTCCCCCATACTCTTTTATGGTGGTCAGTCTACACACAACGATGTAATTTTATTAATGAGGTGAGTATTTACATATACAAAAATCAGGTCCATTGGCCTTAACATCTAGGCTCTCTAGCCTAATAACCACATAAGGCTTCCAGCTTATAAACACTTGGATCACCAGCCTATAAACATAATTACAATTCAGCAGGGGCTAGGCCTTGGGATGTTACAATCCCCTCCCCTTATTTTTGCATTGTCCTCAGTGTAACTTATTTACAAAACAACATTAAGATTTCCAAAATCTTCAAAAAGATGTGGGTATTATATCTGCATAGCATCTTCATGATCCCATGTTGCATCCTCAGGACCGTACCAAATCCACTAGACTTTTACAAGCCCTATGGCTCGATTCCGGAACTGTTTTCTTTTCTGGTCCAGTATGTGCACCTGATGTACCTGAAAATGATTTCTTGCTCCACCTGAATCACATTCCAATCAATAACATGATTAGCATCATGTATATATTTCTTAAGCAATGAGACATGAAACACATTATGTATAGTCATAGATGCAGGAAATGCAAGCATGTAAGCTATTGGTCCAATCCTTTCTAGGATCTTAAACGACCCACAATATCTAGATGCCAACTTAGAACAATTTCCCAGCTTCAGGGAACTTTTGTTGGCTTTCACTTTCAAGAAAACATGATCCCCTACTTTAAATTCCTTGAGAGTTTTTTTCTTATCAGCATAGATTTTCTGCCTGCCTTGGGAAGCCTTCAAATTCTGCTTAATATTAACCATTTTATCTTCAATTTCCTTGAGCAACTCTGGCCCAACTACTGCCCTATCAGTTGGGTTGTCCCAACTTACTGGGGTGTTGCACTTTCTACCATAAAGTGATTCAAAAGGGCTCATCTTCAATGATGCTTGATACCCATTATTGTAGGAAAATTCTACCAAGTGTAGATAATCCTCCCATTTAGATGGTTTGTCCATCACATACATCCTTATCATATCCTCTATCACTTGGTTCACCCTTTCTGTTTTCCCATCAGACTCAGGATGATAGACTGTGTTGAAGTTCAGATTTGTTCTAAACCCTTTGAATAACCCCTTCCAAAACTTTGAGGTGAATTTTGGGTCTTTGTCACACACAATTGTCTTGGGTATGCCATGCAAGTGTGTTATTTCCCTCATATAAATATCAACAACATTGGTTTCCTTGTGAGTAACCTTCATAGGAATGAAATGGGCAGCTTTAGTAAGCTTGTCCACCACCACCATGATTGCATCATGTTGCTTGCTTGTTCTGGGCAATCCTGTGATGAAATCCATTGTCACCACTTCCCACTTCCACTCATGAATGGGTAATGGCTGCAGTAACCCATCTGGGTGTCTGTGCTAAGCCTTGACCCTTTGAAACTCCAATCATTTAGCTATGTATTCAACAATCTTCCCCTTCATGCCTGGCCAATAAAATTGTCTCTTGACTATTGAAACTGTTTTATGATATCCTAGGTGTCCCGCATAAGGTACATTGTGCATTTATTTTAAAATCACACTCCTCAATTCAAGAGAATTGGGTCCATAAAATATGTTTCTGTACAAGAGAATCCATCAATTCCCAATTCATAATCTTCAACTTTTTGTTGCATTTTACCTTGCTGCAATTTTGTTACCAATTCCATGTACGAAAAATCTTCTTTTGCAGCTTCCAAAATTCTTCCTTTAACATCCATTTGATACATGCTAATGACTGTAGCATGTAGTCAATTCACTCTCCTACTGAGTGCATCACCCACCTTGTTCTCCTTTCCCTTGATGTGGTTGATATCAAAGTCATACTCAGAGAGGAATTCCAACCATCTACTCTACCTAGCATTCAAAGTTGGATGATCAAACAAATACTTTAGACTATTATGGTCTGTCCTCAGCTCAAACCTCTTTCCCATGAGGTAGTGCCTCCACTTCTTCAAAGTGTGCACTATGGCTGCCAACTCCAAATCATGAGTGGCATAGAGCCTTTCATGCTATTTCAATTTTTTGGACTCAGAACATATCACAAATCCATTCGGACTAAGGAATCCTCCAATTCCTTCTTTGCACGCATCAGTGCAAACCACAAAATATTCATTCAGATATGTAATCTTCAAAATTGGAGCAATGGTTAACAATTGCTTATATTGTTGAAATGTCTCTTCACATTCCTCTGTCCATTGAAACTTCTTCCCCTTCCTTTGCAAGGAAGTGATGGGGTGAGCTATTCTCGAAAACCCTGCAATGAACCTTTTGTAGTAGCCAGCTAGACCCATGAAGGATCTGACTTGTGTCACATTTTTAGGTGTCGTCCACCCTTTTAATGGTCTCAATCTTTTCAGGGTCCACTGCTATCCTTTCTTCAAATATGATATGCCCCAAATAGTGAATTATGTTTTGATAAAATGAGCGCTCACTCAATTTGGAATAAAATTGATGCTCTCTTAGCACTTGCAACACCATCCTCAAATGATACTCATGCTATTCTTCCAACTTGGAATATACAAGGATTTCATCCAAAAAGACAATGACAAACTTGGCTAAATATTCTCGGAAAACACCATTCATTAGGCACATGAAAACAATTGGTGCATTTGATAACCCAAATGAAACCACTGTGAACTCATAATGGCCATACCTTGTCCTGAAGGCGGTCTTGCTAATGTCATCATCTTTAATCCTTACTTGATGGTATCCTGACATGAGATCTATCTTTGAAAATATCCTTGTGTCCTTCAACTGATCGAAGAGATCATCAATCCTTGGCAGAGGATACTTGTTATTTATAGTCACTTTGTTCAACTGTCTGAAATTGATGCATAATATCAAATTCCCTTCTTTCTTCTTCATGAAAAAGACTAGGGCACCCCAAAGTGACACACTTGGGCGTATATACCCCTTGTTCAGAAGCTCTTCAAGTTGCATTTGCAGCTCCTTCAACTCTGGTGTACTCATTCTGTAAGGAGTCTTTGATACTGGAGTTGCTCCAGGCATTAAATTTATAGAGAAATCAACATCTCTCTTTGGGGGTAGTCCCAGTACGCCCTTGAACACATCTTCAAAATATTTTAGGACTGCATGATCCTCCAGATTTGGCACCTTAACATTAGGTGTTTCTTCCATATGAGCTGCAAATATTTGACACCCTTTTCTGTAACACTTCTTCAACTACATGGCTGACATTTCTATGATAGTCATTGCCCTAGGAATTCCTTGGATTGTTCTTTGTTTTCCTTCCTCATCCAGACAAGTGAATGCCTTGATATGACAGTCTAAGATGACATGGTGTTGGTCTAACCAATCCATACTAATTAGGCAGTCATACGAACCTAAAGGAAATATGTTCAAATATGCCCTTGTGCTTAGTCCATTCATGTCCATAAGACATTACTTAACCATCTCATTAACTTTTTCTTTTGGCTCCGGTAGCCAGCTGCACCAACCAAGATTTTCCATGCTTTCTTCTTGGCAAATGCAAACTTTCCACCATCTTAGGATCTATATAACTATGACTAGCTCCTGAATCAATTAAAATAGTAAAGGCATGGTTATTGATCGTACCTTCCACTTCAATCATATGTGACTGATACTCTTCTTCTTGTTGTCCAGGGATGCATAGATCCTTGGTACATTTATGCCCATGTCCTCCACTATTTCAGGTTGTTGTACATTGTGAACAATCTTCACTTTTTTTTACCTCTTTGAGAACAATCTCTAAACATATGATCTCCTTTACAACCCCAACATTGAATAGGTGGTTGCCTTGGCCTTTTACCCGTTGTCTCAATTGTTCTAGGTTCTCTACAAGTTGGTTGTCCCTGAGGATTATTTCTGAAGAATGGTGGCTTAGTTCCCTTCTTCCTCTGATCCAACTTGAATTTCTTCTTGTCTTCCCAACCTTTTTGGAAAGTTGGCCTTGTTTTTTGCTGATCATATAGGCACTTACCTCGCCTTATGGTCTCCTCCAATGTTTTGGGATCATCATGTTGGATTTTGTCACTTATGAATGATGGAAAACCAATCTAATACCTCTGAATCTTAACTGTCTTATCCTTGATGAAAGAAATATACTTCAACAATTCTAAAAACCTTCTTTCATATTCATCTATTGTCATACTCCTAAGCTTGAGTTCAAAGAACTCTCTCATTTTCTTGTCATAGTATCTCTTAGTCAAGCATTTCTTTTCGAAACACTTCTTGAATTCTCTCCAAATAACATTTTTCTCTTTAATGTGTTGCACCTGCAGAAGCTAATCCCACAACATGGATGCCTTTCCTTTGACTTGATAGATGGAAATTCTTCCTTTTGCATGAGAAGAATAATTATGTAATTGAAAATACTTTCTCATGCCCAATAACCACGTCTCTTCATCTTCATCCTTCTTGTGCTCACCATCACATGTAGGAGGTTTGATTTTGTTCATTTCCCCTTGTAGCTCATCCAACCTAGACCTCTTATGATTCCTGACATGGGATGGACTTGAGATATTGTGTTCCCTCCTATGGGAATGCCTTTGAGAGTGTTGGTGTTGTCTGCTACCACTCCTTGATATTCCTTTCTTCTTAGGGGTCCTTTGACTTCATGATTTGCTTGAGCCACTCTCCATATTCAATTTCTTTTATATTCTTTCCAGGCTCTACATAAAATTCACGTTGAAGTCTTCTTACTAGTCCTTGGCTTTCATAAGCCTTTCATTATCATCTTTATGGCTTTGGACATCCTTCTGCAAATTTTTAATAATTTCCATCATGCCTACATCTGTATCCATTTATTCTCCATGCCCATTGGAGTTTGATCCTTCAATTCCCAAATGGACATCCATTCCTCTAACTTCATCCTCCTGAGTGTCAGCGTCCTGTGCCCCTTCCATTTATATCCACTATGGAACAATTCGGTTTGGTTCTGAAAATTGTTAACTTTGCAAAATGTGTAGTCAACCAAATTTTTGTCAGTTTATCAACCCTTAATAATTCTCTCGGAACAAAATAAACCAATCTGGATTAATAAAAGATTATCTGACTCCATTTCTATAGTTCTTGGTCGATCCAAAACCCTTCAAGATTCTAATTCTAAGCCATGCTCTATTCTGCAACAATTTTCGGGCGCTATCCCCTTTTCTTCAACCCTTAATTCGCATGTGACCACGACAGTGACCAAATGATATTACTTCGGCGCTTATCCGAAGCCTATAAACTTTGGGGCTCCGGAGCTTCGAAGGTTTCCCCTTTTCCACACGTCATAATCATCACAGAACAACGAATTGTCGAATGTGCGAAGAATGGTGGATAGGAGCTTCGGGGACTCTGGCTTCGATGAATTTAAAAGCACCACACAACAAATCTCCCGGAGTGTCTAATTGGCGAACTCGGAAAGTGGGGTGGATCAACGGTCCATAACTTCCCAGCATCCAATGGATGATATTTACTACAAAACTCCAGGCTTCAGGCTTCAGGGCTCCGGGACTTCAAAGCTTTAGGGATTTGGGACTTCAAAGCTTCAAGGCTTTGCGCTTCGGCGGATTCCACATCTGCACACCCCAAAACTCCTTAACCGTGAATCTCCGAATACTCCATGTCACCCTTGGTGATGTCATCGCGTCACTTTACTTTGACGCTACGAAACTTTGGGGGTTTCTTCCTCCCATTCCTTCATGAACCATTTCTTGTAGAGTGCCAAGTCTCCGACCTTCACGATCTAGTGCCATGCATCCACTGTGGCCATCAGGGCCTCACCATCCATGCTCGATAGGAGGCCATGTGGCAAAATATTAGAAGCGGACATGTGGCATATTCAGGTGAGTGATGTGTTTCATGTTCTAAATGGCATATCAATCTTACAAAGGATCTTAACTCACTGACACATGGCACACATCCCATGTGTCCACGTCACTTCGAGTGATGTCAGCAAGCCATGTCACTTCATAACTTTGGGATTCA
Source organism: Picea mariana (assembly GCA_032191745.1). Classification (NCBI taxonomy): domain Eukaryota; kingdom Viridiplantae; phylum Streptophyta; class Pinopsida; order Pinales; family Pinaceae; genus Picea; species Picea mariana. The sequence goes on along the minus strand of JASDQU010193491.1, from coordinate 9,501 downwards.
ATGGTTTTTACACTTGCATACCCGAATTCTCTCGAACACTGAACTCCCAAACTTTTTTTACCTTCTAGGGTCCACATAGTACAACTGTCATCATATAATATAGTGACACGTGGCCCCATGTGTCAGATTGATTTTGGTCCAACAATGTCATCAAAAGTACCATTCTGAATGATACGTGGCAGGACTAAGAAAGTCCACATCACCCTGGGTGACGTCACCATGCCATGTCACTACGGGACTTTGGGCTTCGAGATATTTCTCCTTAGCACACCCCGTTTCTCCCAAACGTTGAATGCTCTAACAAGTTGATCTTATGAAATGTGTCTCCTTTCGACGAATTGTCCAGATTGAATCCAGACTTTGGGACTTCGGAGCTTTGGGCTTCAGGAGATTCTGCACTAGAACACTCCAATTCTCCTAAACACTGAAGTATGAACACTTTGATCTGCGGACACATGTCTCTTTTAATGAATCGTCTGGATTAACTTTGAACTTCTAGAATTCAGGAGTTTGTGCCTTAGCACACCCTGCATCTCCCGAATGTCGAACTCTGAATTTTTGAACTGCGGTGAGATCTACGACTCACAACCACTTTCGTGCAGATCTGATGGCTGAGATCCATCTTCGATCGATCCAACGGTCAACACTCCCCCCCGGGATCTATGGTGTAGATCCTCTTCGGGACTTTAGAACTTCGGGCTTCGACTCTTTTGCTCTATAACACATAAAATTCACCGAAATCACGAATTCCGAAGGACTTGCAGGTTAACCCTCCTACACCTTTCTCCAAATTTGACGGTTGTGAAGGATCCTCCTCCTCCCGAACAAATCGTACGACCCAACACCACGGTTTTTATGGTTTCTTTCTCTGTGGCCATTTCTTAAACCGTCATACTTACAGTGCTTCCGAACACATTCCAAGTGTTCTCTCAATGCCCTTTTGGCATTCTGTACGTCAAAATACTATGGGATTTTTACTTTGAATTCCTCATGCATGGCCCATCCAAGTTCGGTGTTGAAAACATGGGCGATGAACTTGAATTTTTTCCATTTCGACAACAATTCTTTTCCGAGACTTTTGCTTCAACTTCCACTAACATGGCCCATCTAGGCTTAGTGTCGAAACCATGGCTCCGATACAATTTTTTGACATCCCTAGCCACCAACAGTTTGGGCAACGCTATGTTTGAACGTCTCTCATGCTCTGATACCATTTTGTGACATCCCCAGCCACCAACAGGCCAAGCAACACCACTATGAAAAAATTCTCTCTTTAATCTGATACCAATTAAATTTATATACATATCTAGTGCAATTTAACAGACATAGCATTCTACTCATACACTAATTCATGCAGAAGCAATATTAACACATACATGCGATTCTATTATCATTATAACTTGATTTCAAGATACACATCATACAAAGAACAAATATTTGGTACTTATTTGTTAATTGATGACCACCAACTGCGTGTAGACCTTCCATGAACCTCCCAGCCTTAGACCCCGCTGCTCATCACTCTCAACAATGTGTCACCCCCGAGTTGGGACTAAACTCCACCAGGCAAAGGATTCCTAGGCTTGGCAAGGGCAACAGGAAAATCACACAGATCAACAGGAAGGATTTTATCCCATGAGCCAACTCACACTAACAACCTACAGTCTCTCATTCCCCACATGCTTGTCCCACCCCAGGAAGTGTGCCCCTTCTCTGCTCAACAGTCCTTTGACTGCCCCACTTCCCTTCTAGGGCTTCAACAATAGACCAGACATGAATTCTCAGAGCATTATAGTTGTCGTTGGGGTCTCTCTGGGAAATTCACTTCCCCAACAACTTCTCTCACCTGGAGAGAGTTGCTTACAGGCTGACAACCTGCTTCTTCAGTCCACGAGCCTGACAACCCGCCTCTTCAATCCATCTCCTAAGTCAAAATGAGTAAGGGTGATGGCATCAAAAAATATTGGTATAAAACAGATGATGGAAACAAGCCACGCTCAGTCAAGGAACTGTGTTGGTAGCAAAAACAAACTGTTAAGGCATGGTACGGGCTCAAGAAATGTACAAGTGCGTCGTGCTTCACAGGAAAAGTATGGGATAGCTTCACATGTTTACTGGTTTAGAGGTTGCAGAGGTCAACAATGGAGGAAAATGGTTGCATGAATGCTCAGGATGTGTGCGTGCATGAGTGGGGAGCATGCCAGAATGGTTGAGCCAACCCCCACAACAATAGATTTTACCACATAAATCTGCATACGCCCATGTTGACACATGGCTCTCCTGGGAGCTTGTTCCTCTCCACTTGGAGTTCGTTCCTCTCCCCAAAGGAACTTAGGATAATAGGTTTTAATTCCCAAACCTTAGTTTCTAGGAAAATACATTATAATATTTCCCTTGGGTTAAGCCCTCAAGATTAGCCCCTTTTTCCTACCTAGTGGAGCTTAGCCCCCCATACTCTTTTATCGTGGTCAGTATACACACGACAATGTAATTTTATTAATGAGGTGAGTATTTACATATACAAAAATTAGGTTCATTGGCCTTAGCATCTGGGCTCTCCAGCCTAATAACCACATAAGTCTTCCAACTTATAAACACTTGGCGCACCAGTCTATAAACATAATTACAATTCAGTAGGGGCTAGGCCTTGGGGTGTTACACACCCGTTCCCAAAGACCTCAACAATATTTTAAATCTATATCCTACTACAATGGCCATACAAAGATCACCTAGGTTCCAATTGAGGTTGACCTCTTCTAGGCATAGCGAAGTACATATTCCAAACCCTCATGGGTCCTCCTATGGTTAGTGTTCTATTATGATTTTCCTCCACTTTCTTGATGCTATTAGCTCAGAAAGGTGCTTATGTATAGGCTTGGTGTCTTAGCATGCAAAAAATGTCAAATTACCTCTTTAGGTTCTTGCTTGAGAGGAGTAAGTGTTATTATGATTTCTTTCCTAAGTTTAACATAGGAAAAGTACAATATTTAATTTAATTAATTTTTGTGGACTATTAATCTGAGTTTCTAAGGATAAATAATTAAATTATTTAAGTGGCTTAGATATAATCTGAACCATTGATCTCAAGTGAGGCCTAGGATCTAATCCTATCCATTGATCACTTAAGAGATTAGGGTTAGGGATTTTGGCTTAATGAAATTATAAAACAAGCCTAAGGGAGAGGTGAAGATACAACATATTGTGATTGAGGAAGCAATTTTCTCAAGGAGTGAGAGACTTAAGACCGAAGAGAAGAGAAAAGTGTGCAAGGATATTTTGAGAGAAGGGTTCGAAGGAATCGAGTTTGAAGAGAAGGAGGCCGAGATTTGGAGGAGGCTGAAACTTGTGAGGGGACGATATCTTCTTCAGTGCGTAGGTCCGTACAGGGTGAGGAAGGGGAGGCCAAAATTTTCAAAGGGATGAATTCTTCAGGAGATTGAAATTTCCAAGGGACTAAAAATCTAGGTTCCATTTGTTGTATTTTCTGTGTATTCTCTGAGGATTATTTCCTCTCATAAGGGAGCCCTAATTTTCTTGAGTAATAGAAAAGTGGAGGAGAATTTGGAGGGTGAATTTTTGTTGTGTTTTATGACTGATTTTTCCTGTTAATTTCTGCTGCAATTTATTTTAGAAAAGTTAAGAATACCAGTGAATTTATTTTCCATTAGTTTTCATATTTGACTAAACTTTATTAGAGAAACAATGCAAACAGGATAATGGTGTCGAAGGAGAAGTTGAGAAACACCAAGATGACAAATTCAGATAGTGTTACTTCATATCTAACCAAGATCACACAAGTCTGAGATGAACTTGTTGTAGTTGGGGAGACAATGTCAAATCCAGAGATGGTGAGGACACCCATGAATGGGTTTTCCAAGCCATGGGAATCCTTTGTAGTGGGGATCATAGCACGTGCGAATATTTTTAATTGGGAGAGGTTTTGGGATGAATTTATAGAGGAGGATACTCGATAGGAGTCACTTCATGGGGGCTTGTTGAAGGGTGATGATGAAAACCTTTCCCTTTATAGTCAGGCAAGGAAGGGAAAGGGGAAGAAGAGAACAAGTAGAAATAGTACCTCGGGAGCTGAAGAGAAGAAGGACATGAGAAAATTCAAGTGCTTTGCATGTCACAAATTTGGCCACTATGCAGGCCAATATCTGAACAAGAAGAATGGAAAAGGGAAGACTCGGGTAATAGCTTCAGCAAATACACAGGCGAGCGAATTTTCCATCAAATTCGAGAAGGAAATCTCACTTGTATCTTGTATTTATGGAACCTTAGCCATGGATGCCTCGTTCATGGACAATGGTGCTTCTATTCATATGACATGATCATGGGAGGTACTCACCAATATTTCAGAGGGAGACTCAAAACTACATATAGATGTTGGTAATGATGTCAGGTGTGATGTAGAGGGGATTGGGACTATTCAATTTCAGCTAGAGTCAAGAAGTCCTTTGAATATGACAAATGTGCTATATATACCAGGGATAACCAAGAACCTACTCACACTCTTAACCATGGAGGACAAGGGGTATGCAATCGATTTCCAGGATGGACATGTACTTTTTAGGCCAAGAGCTTCTAGTCCAAGCTAGTGATAGGTAATTAGAAGTAGAGAGGGCAACTTGTACTTATTGAAGATTCAACCAGTACGTGCCATAGTTCATGATAGTGACCATGACAACTTGTGTGAGTTATGTAACATGAGGATGGTTCACTTGCACCATAGGGATTTAGCAATATTGAGGGAGATTGTCACAGGTCTTCCAGAGTTCAATGTAGAGCAATAGGGTGTGTGTAAGGGATGTGCACTTGGAAGGTATGCCAAGACAACCTTTCATAGCAGTCATAGCATGTCCAAAGGGATATTGGATCTAGTGCATTTATATATGTGTGGTCCTGTGTCAATTGGGTCCTTGATTGGGTTCAACTATTATGTGACCTTTATAGATGATTGTTCAAGGAGGACGTGGATCTACTTCATGAATACCAAGGATGAGGTCTTCAATATGTTTTGAGAGTTTAAAGCTCTTGTGGAGAACTGAATAGGGAGGAGGTTTAGAGTCCTTAGATTGGATAATGGGGGTGAGTATACCTCAAATGAGTTCAAGGAATTTTTCATAGAGGCAGGAATAAAGAAGGAGTTGACAGTTCCTTACAACTGACAACATAATGGGGTTGTTGAAAGGAAAAATAGGGTCATCGTTGAGGCTACTAAATCCATGATTGAAGATTAGTATCTTCCTATGTTCTTGTGGGCGGAAGCATGTAACACAATAGTCTACATTCAGAAAAAGAGTCCTCACAAGGTCTTGGGGGACAAGACTCCTAAGGAGGTATTTACGGGAGTGAGACTGGAGGTGGGGCATTTCTGTATATTAAAGTGTCTAGTGTATATCCATGTTCCAGCAGAGAATAGGACAAAGTTGGAGCCCTCAGGATGGAAGGGAATTTTTGTTGGTTACAATGAGATTTCCAATACATATAGAGTTTACATCCCATCGCAGGAGAATATTGTGGTGAGAAGGGATGTGAGGTTTGAGGAGAACATGGCCTTGAGGAAGTCACATGATATAGTACCAGCAGCGATAGATGATCGAGAGAAAGAGGCTCTTAACATTGAGGAGACACCAACAACACCAACAATAGGTACTTGGTCTTCAGGTCAGGAGGAGGAGTAGGAAGCACCTTCTACTTCTGGCAGGAGGAGGTTGAGATGGCTTGAGCAGACACTAAGATATGCTCAGGAGCATGTGGAGGCTCCTAGGATAACGTTCATAGAGAGCATACCACCAAGATATTTTCCTAGCTACATGGCGCTCATGAGTGACATCATTGAATCTTATCCTAGCAGTTACTAAGAGGAAGCAAGCCAACAGGTTTGGAGGGATGCCATGGTGGAAATGTAGGCCTCCATCATGAAAAATGATGTGTGGGATATTGTGCCAAGGATAGAAGGGAAATCAATGGTCAATTCAAGGTGGATCTATAAGATCAAATATGCTTGATATGGTAGCAATGAGAAGTACAAGGTTAGGTTCGTAGCGAGAGGTTTCTCCCAGAAGGAGGGGGTGGATTATGAGGAGACATTCACTCCAGTCACCAGGTACACTTCTATCAGGGTTGTGATATCTATTTCTTCAGAGATGGAGTGGAGTATACATTAGATGGATGTGAAGACAACCTTCCTCAATGGGGTCATTGAGGATGAAGTGTACATCGAGCAATCCCAGGGATTTGAGGTGCACATGAGAGAGCCACATGTGTGCGGGTTGAACAAGCCATTATATGGTCTCAAACAGGAACCTAGAGCATTGTACTCAAGGATTAATGGGTATTTTCTAGGTATGGGATTCACCAAGATTGAGGTGGACCCCAATGTAACTTCCCTAGCCACCCAGGCTGGTCCATGTCACCCAACTTGTAATGTTTCCCGTTACTAGCATTAATCACATGCTCTGAACCCACAATGTAACATCATCCAACCTATTACTAAAAAATATTGTTCCAAAATATACTGCGCAAATTCTACTCTAACACAAGTCCGCACAGTTTAACTAGAAGTAACCTTCTCATCCCAAGCTTGAGTCGTGCCACACAACTTATAATAGCGGAAACAAATTTCTCCCTTTAACACAACTTTAAGCAGCAAAAGTAACTCAAATAAATGTGCACACTCGCATACTGATCACATGGTACAACCATGTGCACAACCAGCCTGGCGTCATACGCCAAATATGATTTCATTGTGCGCGGAGTCTACTTCCTTGAACACACATAGGAATTCCAGCTTCCGGTGCGCACATGCTACACTCTTGTGCACCCAGCCACCTAATTCCCTTTTGAAGAATCATAACCAAAATCAAAAGATTAAATTAATAGACATGATTATAAATGACTGTCATATCAATGCACAGCTACAATTACAGTCTATAAGCACCATACTTACATGCACAAGCAACATTAAACAAAATAACAACAATTACTTATATGCGATAACATACAAGAATTAGCCCATATCATGCATAGATAAATAAACACATGGTAAATAACACAAGTACTTAAAGAATACTTATCTTTCAGAAAAATCACCAACTGCGCACATAACTTAGAAATTCCTCCCAGCCATTGAATTTGTTTCTCATATACTCTCAGCAACAGGTCACCCCCGAGTTGGGGCTTAAATCCACTAGGGAAAAAGGACTTCTAAAGACAAGCTAAGGTTTGACTCTAAACATAATTTCTCATTCCAAGGTGCTCGCTGCTGCAACTAGCCTACAGTCCCTCATTCCCCATGCACCTATCACACCCAAGGAAGTGTGCCCCTTCTCTACTCACGAGTCCATCGGCTGCCCCACTTCCTTTCTAGGGTTACCAACAATGGGTTGGAAAAAAAATCTTTGAGCCCTGCGACTAATGCTCAACACACCAGGGAACAACTCTCAGCAAAACTCTCACCTGGAGAGTATGCTCACGAGTTTTACAACCCGTTTCTCAACAACCAATATCTCACCTAGAGACTGCTCACGGGACTAACAACCCACCTCCTCAACAGCCAAAACACTAGTTACATCTCTGAAACTCCTTACAAGCTTCTCGCTACGGATAAGGTAATAATCAAATTTTCCATACTATCCAACCTCCTTCTTCTCACGAGAGCCTCCAAACATCAATCCTTCCCCGAATAATGAATATTCCTGCCCAAAATACACTAAGGCCGACAATATATATTGCATGTCTTCCACTTGAAACTTGTCACCTTTAGAAGCAAATTTAAGACACTTGGTGACCCATTCCCTATCCTCGGGAACTTAGAATAAAATATATATCCAACATTATACTTTTCCAGAAATATTATAAAAATTCCCTAAGAATTAAGTCCCAACCCCTTTTCCATTTTTCCGGTGGAGTTGGCCACCCATCTCTTTTTGTCTGAGTTAGTTTGCATGCAACGATACAATATTATATTAATAACTGAGTATAATTACATGGATAGGCATACAAGCCTGTCTACATCCTGGCTCACCAGCCTCATACTCAAACAGGCTCTCTAGCCTCAATACTACAATCATATATATATATATATATATATATATATATATATATATCAACTATGTGCACTTCGAGGTCATTCCCACACACTTATCCAAGTGCACACAACACATTGCAATGTGTGCACTTTGTTGTAGGAAAATCTCCCTGCGGACTGGTATATTGCCTCAAAGAGCTAGACTCTTAACTCTAAGACATAAAGTGCTTAACGTGGACATTGACTTCCTTTCATATCTATACAAACTAATGCATGAGGAGGAAGGAGAATAGAAGTACCTTTTTATCGACGTTTGTCCCTGCACGCTCCGAGTTGAGCTCCAACCTTTCGCTCCTCGATGAGCCCTGTAGACAAACAATAGTACGACCACTTCCTACTCTATCAAGATTAGTCCAAAATAGGTCTATCTACTAAAGAGACAAATTCATGTGAGATTAAACACGAATTAGAAAGAAACAGGCCAAGCAAATTATATTAATGAGGATAACGACAGCAGTACTTACAATTGTAGATGTGAATGCGACAGCTTCGTCAAGTCCCCTTCATCTAACCCTTGCTAGAAAGATCCACGACCTGGATGATAACAACTTGACTGATCACTCTCCTTCAGCTGACTGTGTGTTCCTATGAGATCATAGGTTTCATGCTAGCAATCCTTCCCCCTTTTCACCATCATAGAGCCTGCTTATACAAGTTAAGAGAGGCTTAACCTCTTGAGGTATCTTTAGGGTAGGTTGAAGAATTCCCTTCTTAGATCAATGATCTTCTGATTGAACCAAGAATTCGAATGCAACTGCCTTCCAAACTTGAAATATCTTTCCCTTATTCTCCTCAACGGGCCAACCACTACCCAGATTAGACAACGCTCTCTCAAAAGGGGCATTAGGGCACTATAGCGCTCCCTAGGAAGCTTGAGGGAAGCGCCAGCACTCCAAGGATGGATAGCGCTCCTTCAGAGGGGCAGGTGAGCGTTATAATGCTCCCTAAGACCTTATAGGGGAGCGCCAGCGCTCCTAAGGCTGATATAGAGAAGTGCTCACCTTCAAAACCTTTGTTTAAGAGCTCCTTTCAGGTGGAAAGAGTTTCTTGACTTCAGTTAATAATTCTCTTTCCTCCAAATCAAGTGTCTGAGTTGTTCTAGATGTCTCCTCGGTGTCGTCATCATGGCAGTATGCTTTGTTTGATGTTTGCGACGCTTGTGAATGACATGTGACACTTGCGACAGTTGATAGGATCATGCGACACTTACAACACTTATCGAAGTGAGCAATATTGAGGTGTAACACACTTACCCAGGTGCACGCAACACTATGACATGTGTGGCCCCTGTCTTGATAACAACTCTTTGCACACTTACCCAGGTGCAGGAAACTAGGTGCCAACGACTCATTAGCCTATATATACATTACATTAACAATTAGTACCAAAAACTCACCAACCTATAT
>JASDQU010193488.1:42976-57513 GCA_032191745.1 Picea mariana | reverse complement strand
TATTGGAGCCCCACTTGGCAGGGGTTCAAGGGAATCACCCCGAAGAGAATTGAAAAATTCTTGTAAAATGTTGTAATTTATTATTTAATCTTGACCATTCATTATTAGTTGCATATCTAGTGATAGAGGTTGTGTTGTTGCCTTTTTTTCTCTAGAAGGTAACCCTCTTTTTATGGGGACATTGTATTACATTCAATGATGGGTTTACCGCCGATGGTTTATGGGCCCATGGTATTGGGTAACATATGGTATTTTCCCATAGGATTATATGTGATGAAGCTTATTTAAAGGTTGTGACTGTGTGTGAGAGTATTGTGTATCTCTAAGAGATGATACTATGAGAGAGTGAAGAGGCGGTTGCAGTGGATGTGTTATAGGTGTTATCTCTTCATTTTGTTGGACAAAATAAATGAAGGAAGGGTAGTTTCTCTGTGGACGTAGCCCATGTCGAGTGAAACACATGTATTGGTGTCTCTCTTGTATTGTGTTATTTTATGTTTTATTTCCACATTCATTTTGATTTGTTTTTTTATTATTGCTCCAAAATCCTATTCCTTACAACTGGTATCAGAGCCGAAAGTCTATTTGGTTGATAAAATTGCAGGAAAGGAGGGATCATGGTTTGAGTGGAAACAATGGCAGAAGAAGGCAAGTTTAGGGTCAAAATTTTAACGGCCAAAACACCAACTACGGAATATGCAAATGGAGGACTATCCATGTCAGAAGAATCTTTTCCTACCATTAGGTAGAATAGAAAAGAAGCCAACGACTATGAAGCATGAAGAATGGGAGGTTCTTGATAGAAAGGCACTAGGAACAATACGATTGTGCCTGACAGTGTCGGTAGCTTTCAACATTTCAAAAAGAAAATACAATGGAGAATTTGATGAAGGCATCGGCCATAATGTATGAAAAAACCTCAACCTCCAACAAGGTATTTCTTATGAAGCATTTCTTTAATACGAAGATGTCAAAAGGTGGGTCCATTGCTGATTATTTAAATGAGTTTAACATAGTCACTAGTCACTTAAGTTATGTAGGAGTAAACATTGATGATAAGGTTAGGGATATTTTGATTTTGTGCTCATTGCCAAAAAATTGGAATGGCTTGGTCATAGATGTGAGTAATTACGTCTCTGGTTCAAGCACTTTAAAGTTTGATGATGTTGTTGGTGTTATCCTTAGTGAGGAAATGTGATGGAAAAGCATGGGCGAGACATCATCTAATGTTTTGACTGTGGAGAACAGAGGAAGACAAAGGGAGAGAGAAAATATCCTAGAGAATCATAGGAAGTTTAAGAAGGTAAGATCCAAAACCAAAGGGAAGTTGGAGTGATGGCATTGCAAGAAGAAATGACGCTTGAAGAAAGACTATTGGTCTTGAAAAGGAAAACAAGGAGATGGACAACAAGAGAATAATCATGAAGCAAATGTACTAGGTGATGTGTTACAAGGTGCTTTAATCCTTTCATTAGACAATATTACAAATTCTTGGGTAGTAGACTCAAGGGATTCATTTCATGCCTCACCCCATAGGAAATATTTCCAAGACTATGTTCAAGGTGATTTTGGACAAGTTTATTTGGGTGATAATAAACCATGCAAAATTGTTGGAAAGGGTAAGATACGAATAAATTACAAAATCAAAACCAATGGTTGTTGAAAGAGGTGAAGCATGTTTTTTATTTGAAAATAAACCTAATTTCAATAGGGTAGTTGGATAATGAAGGCTATACATTTATATTTACAACATATTCGTGGAAGGTCACTAAAGGATCATTGATAATAACAAAAGGAGAGAAGGTAGGTACGTTGTATTTATGTACCAATACTGATGAATTTTATATTTCTTTATCTTCTACAAGAGTGAATACAACATTGCAGAATCATAGGATTGAGCACATGAGTGAGAAGGGGATGTAAATTCTCCACTCAAGAAATTTTCTTCCAAGTTTGAAGCAGGTTGATTTGGATTTTTGTGAGCATTGTGTTTATGGAAAACAAAAGAGTTAGATTTCTTCTAGTTAGGAAGAAAAAGAAGAGTGAAAAATTAGCGCCTGTGCAAACAAATGTATGGGGATCGGCTCAGGTATGATCTATTGGTGGCTCTTATTATTATGTTACTTTTATTGATGATGTGACTAGGAGAACTTGGTTTTATTGCATTCATAAAAAATATGATATTTTTGATACATTTAAGAAATGGGAATATTTGGTTGAGAATGAGATAGGAAATAAGTTGAAGTGTCTCAGAACAAATAATGGAGTCAAATATTGTAGCAAGAGTTTGATAGTTATTGTTCATACCATGGGATTTGTAGAGAGAAGACGGTTCCGGGAACACCACAATAAAATGGTGTGTAAGAGAGGATGAATAGGAAAATCATGGAGCATGCAAGAAGCATGATATTGCATGTAGGATTTCCCTTCAAATTTTGGGAAAAGGTTTTTGATACCATTTTTTACTTAATAAATAGAGGGCCTTCAAGTTCCTTGGATGGTGGCATTCTAGAGGAGGCGTGGAAAGATAAAAAGGTAAAATACTCATTTCTGAGGACTTTCAGTTGTGAAGCATTTGTCCATATTGATAAAGAAAATAGAACAAAGTTTGAGGCAAAATCCAAGAAGTCTACTTTTATTGGATATGGAGTTAATGACTTTGGTTAACGCTTATGGGATTTTGAAAATCACAAAATAATTATGAGTAGAGATGTGGTATTCAATGAGAAGGTCATGTACAAAGATCAGTTGCAGGACAAGAAACAAGAAAAGGAAAACACAAAATATACAGTACTTGATGAAATCACAAAAAATGAAAGTCGAAAGGTGCCAGAAAATAAAAATGTTCAACAAAAAGTACCTCAAACTCTTGCAAGTGTTGTTATAAGATATACCAAGTTAAGTAGACCCCCTAAACTATACTCTCCTTTAATGTATTATTTATTGTTGATTGATTTTGTTGAACTAGAAATATATGAAGAAGCAATGTAGGTAGAAACCAAAAAAAATTGGGAGCAAGACATGAAATAAGAGATGGACTCCTTGGTACATAACCAGACTTGGAACTTAGTTCAATTTCCTACAAGTAAAATAACATTGAAAAATAAATGGGTATACAAGTTGAAGAGAGAATATGGAGACAATAAGAGGTACAAGACCAGATTTGTTGTAAAGGGGTTTGCATAGAAGAAAAGTATAGATTTTGATTAAATATTTTCTCATGTTGTTAAGATGACTTCAATTAGAATTATTTTAAGTCTAGTGGAAATAGAAGATTTTCATCTTGAACAGTTAGATGTAAAGACAACTTTTCTCCATAGGGATTTGGAGGAAGAGATTTATATGCAGCAACCATAAGGGTATGAAGTCAAAGGGAAGGATAAATTAATATGCAAGTCAAAGAAATGTCTGCATGGCCTCAATCAAGCTCCAAGGAAATGGTATTTGAAATTTGACATGTTTATGATAAACCAAGATTATAGTAGATTTGATTTTGACCACTATGTTTATTTTAAGAGACTGAATAATGACAACTATATTATCTTGTTATTGTATGTAGATGTCATTCTTATTGAAGGGTCTAATATGTAGGATATAAACGTGCTCAAAATAAAATTATCTAATTCATTTTCAATGAAGGATTTGGATGCTTCAAAGAAAACCCTTGATATGAGAATAACAAGAGACATGAAAAATCACAAATTAACATTGTCTTAGGGTGAGGACATAGAGAAGGTGTTGGAAATATTTAAAACGCAGGATGCAAAATCAGTTAGTACAACTTTGGCCAGCCATTTCAAATTGACTACGGAGACATGTCCCAAGAAACATGACCATATATACTACATGTCCAAGGTTCCATATTCATTGGTAGTTGGAAACTTGATGTATGCAATGGTGTGTATAAGGATGGATATTGCACATGCAATGGGAGTTGTGAAAAGGTATATGAACAATCTAGGTAAAGAGCATTGGAAGGCAATAAAGTGGATTCTCAAGTATTTGAGAGGTACTACTACTCAAGCATTATGTTTTGGAGGTTCAAACACTGTTCTATAGAGATATGTTGATTGAGATCTGGAAGGTGATACAGATAGCAGGAGGAGAACCACAAGTTATGTTTTTATTATAGGTGGAACAATAGTAAGTTGGATTTCAAAATTGCAAAAGGTTGTTGCACTTTCAACAATGGAAGCAGAATATATCACTACTACAGAGGCTAGTAAAGAGATTATTTGGTTAAATAGGTTTATGGAGGAATTGGGAAATAAGCAGGAGAATAGAAGGTTGTATAGTGACAACCAGAGTGTTATTCATATTGGAAAGAACTCAACCTTCCATTCTAGGAATAAACCTATACAAATTAAGTACCATTTCGTACAAGAATATTTGGAGGATGGACAGTTGAAGATGGAAAAGATACACACTATCCATAATCCTTGTTGGCACGTAGTGGGAAGACACGAGGTTAATCATCAAAACAGGAATAAAACCATTTGACAAGGACCCTTTCGGCATCACCTGCAAGCAAGTGAAGTCTCACCCGAGGCATCTAGAGGGGCTGTAGGAACCAAGGTTCTACAGTGATGGGGGGAAGTGATTCCTTCAACATGTTCTTGCTAACCATATACTTAGGTGTACAATTCCCATTAGTTAATGGTTACCTATCATGCGACATACCCCGTGTGCGACATTCCTTTATTTGATATTCATTCATTCACCAGTTACTTTAGTGCATGACATTATAACATCATATATGAATAAAAAATTAAGCATACTTAATCATTTATCATCATTGCATAGTAACAGTAAACATCATAACATGCAAAATCAACACATCACGACACACGAGTTTAATGTGGTTCACCCAACTTGGGATACATCAATAATGAATGGCTAATTATATTAGTCATTCATATTCTTCTTATAGTTGCTCACTGCGCTTAAAAAATATGCAACAGTAACATTACCTTAACCTTCCTAGCCATTCTGCTGCAATGCGAGTCTCACTCCTCAGTCATACCTCAAAACTTCTTCCACCACTCGACTCAACTTACCCAAAAATCACTTAGAACTTCTCATATCTCAAACCCCCTATCTATCCCAACACTTTACATATTTAGACATCAAAATAGAGCTAAGCCCATTACAATGTGGACAAAATTTCCCACAATCCTAACTATTTTCCATCTTTTGCACGTTGCTCTGTAGTGCTTCCTCTTGTTGCACGCTTTGATTCCTTAAAGTTCGCTCCCATCGCATGCTCTAGTCCATCTTCTAACTTCCTTTTATTCTTTGACTTATTCTGGCACAGATCCCAAAACTTAACCAAAATTCCTATTCAATAGGCCCCCAACACTCACTTGTGGCATGTCCCAAGCCACTCGGGCCTTCTTCTAGTAGGCCATGAATTTTTTGAAGGTCTCCTTCGTTGTCAGGACCTTCTCCTTTACCTCTATTTCCTTCTGCAAAATTTTGTCAAATATCTCGGCAGTGATCCAAGCCTACATATTCTCAACACTTTCATCAGCTGCATGTTTGATTATACCTTTTGTTGTTGCTAATGTTGTTGTCACTTTGTATGCTTCATCATGTAGTACTTCTATCTGTTGTGTACTAGCCTGGTAATTCACCCTTAGTTGATTCATTTCTAAATACAAATTTTTGTTCTCATTTATTGTCATTACCACCTCTGTTGGCCGTAATGTGCCCATCACTTCTTTGAATTTCTGCACCTTTTACTGTGCAACCTGGATCTTCTCGCTGATCACTTGTTTCTCCCTATCTTCACTTAGTTTCATTCATACACCCATGGTTTCTGTATAAATTTGAGCACATTCTACATCTAGATTCTTTATGCTCTCCACCGTTATTGTCATTATTTGTTCCCTTTTCTCCCTTTCTTTAGGTAGAATGCTCAGTGTCATGTGTTCTTCTAGGTTGACTATTTGTACACAGAAGCCCTGAATAGCTTCACTTATCTTCGTTACTTTTTCTTCGACCGAGGCCTCCATATCTGTCCAATCCTCTTGGAGCTCTTGGTAAACCTTCTCGAAGACCTACTGCATCCTTTCAACCTTCTACAAAGCCTCATCACACTCCTACTTGACCTTGCATAATTCCATCTCCAAGGCTACGTTCTCATCCATAACCTTAACCAGATTGCTCAATGTCTTTTTTTTGTGCAAGTTCATCTCTTCCGTCACGCTCAACTGCAATTCTTGTAAGACATATGTTGACAATTGAGATAACACTAAGTCAATGTGACCTAGTTCCCTTTCCTGTTCTTGCATCTCTATGGTGGGGAATTATATCACCCCTGTCGCTAATTGATCAATCGTCATTCACCTACTACTACTAAAGACTGAGAGGTTTTCAGCCCTGCCTCCCTATTCTTTGTAGTCATTTTTTCATCCTTTGGTTGTCACATTGGTGTGAGCTAGGTTGCTTCTAGAAATTGTCGCAACTCGACTATCTACTCGTGCATCGATCGATGCATCTCTTCCTGTGGTTATGTCACACGTTGAAACGTGTCATATGTGACTTCTTTCACTTGATCACCTATCTTCTCCAAATATTCCTCTTTCAAGGCTTGGATGGCCACTTGCTTGACGAATTTCCACTTTGTCCATTGTGGGATGGATCTTCCTATCTCTGGTTCCTTCCACTTCCTATCTATGTGTCGTGTTTTCATTTGGGTGTTTCCTTCTGTGCCATTACCTTTTTCGTGTTCAAATCCTTCTTCTTCATCATCATTTATTTCTTGGAGTTATGAGTTTTTCTTCTTTGTTAGCCTTGTTTCTGTTGGTGGAATCTTCCATTCGTCATCCCAATCGACCATAATATGGCCCATCTCGTCTTCAGTTAATATATGTTGGTTGGGAATTCATTGTTGGTATGGGTCCTTCTTTGCTTATACATACGTATGGTGATTCCATACCTTAAAGTGCGTCACTACCTTATACGCCTCGACCACCTTTGGTGGTATGTGCGGTGTCCTCTCAATATTGTCCCTAATAGTTTCCTTTTAGATGTAAAATGCAATATTGTTGTCCATATTTCTCACCTTGTGCGTAGTATACCATAAATTTTGATAACGCGCAGTGAGAGATTTCTTTTCCCTAAATCCCAAAAATTGTGTGTCATCTAGCTCCCTCCATGCCAATAGCACTATTATAATTAGTAACCAGGCATAGTGGAACTCTGTCCCTTTATCCTGCACTTCCTCACAATCAATCAAAAACTGGTTTAATAAGAACGTTTCCCAGTTCATTTGGATTCCCTCAACGCAACATTCAGTTGTTGTTATCTCTGTTGTTGGGACTTGGTCTTTTCTACACTTCCTTAATAGTTTACAAGCTAAGTCTTATGTCGTGAACCTTACTATTGGGTCGCTTTTTCTTACGACACCTAAACTGCATTGTCCATAGAATGTATGGAACTTCTCCTTCATGATCTCAACTAGAGCCTTTTCAATATGTTTGTCGAAAAACAACAAAGATGTGTCCTCCCCTTGCGACAGAAGATTGGTAATGTGCACGATCAAATCCATATCAATATAAATTGGCTTGTCAAGCCACAAGTAGACCCTGTGTACACAACTCAACAACATTTTCACACAGGCATTAAGCTCTTGGCTCCTTCCAAAGTGTGGTATAATGAAGAGGTTTAGAATTCCTTCCTTTTGTAATCACGTAGCCCAAATTTGTGGCTCGATGATTATCATCTGTGTCTTGGAACTAATGTGCTTCTTCATGAACTAGTTGGGCACCAACTCTAGAAATTTCCTCTCATCTTTAATGTTTTGGTTGACATAATTTAAAGCTGGTATCAGGTCTAACATGTCCCCTTCCACAATCACTCCCTCTGGAATCGGTGGCTCCACAAGTGGGTACTTCACATCTTTCTGTAAGTTGACCTGTTTTGTAGATGACTTTCTTGGAAGTATGTAGTCCCTAGGAAATATAGACTCTAAGGAGCATGCCTTATGTGTCTCTTCACCTACAGGTTTCATCGGTTCTTACGTTGAAGTCTTTGTTTCCTTGGGTGGTGTCATCTCCCTCTACGAGTGGTCTCTATATCCAACTAGGCTCTACAACTCAGCTCTGAGACTTCGGCTCTATAACTTGGCTCTCTATGTGAATTATAACTGACAATAACCTTCCCCCATTGACCCTTTACTTGCTTTTATACTTTATCTCCAACTGTTAACTTCCCTTTGAGCCTAAACGTTTTTTTTCTAATATACTAGTGCTTTCCATTCATTACCCACCTTAATGCTCCATTAACTTCGTATCTTCGACTAATTATCTATTAGATTATCCAACCTATCAAAATCTTCTTTCCAATCTACATTTATAATTATACGGAAACACTACTTCGTTGTTATGGTATCTCTTTATTGCACATCCCGTCATGGATTTTCTTAAATGCTCTTAACTGTCATCTGTGCAATGTCTTCTCTTTGTGCGATCTTTCTTTCTTTGTTTGTGCGCTCTTCTTCCTGATTCTTTATCTTCTGCGACATTTTCTTGTTTTCCCTAACTGCTTGGACTCTTTAACTTTCGACTTCTTCCTTGAACTATTTTCTTTCTTTTTCCTGTTTTACTTGCTTTTTTTTCTTTTTCTTCCTTTTCTTTCTATATTACACTATGATACAATTTAGCCAGCACAATTCTCTTAGTGCATGGAAGGACGATTGTCCCTGTATAGTTTCAACTGACTCCCATTCACTGGTATTTCCATGACTTTTCCATCCAAATATTCTAGTTGAACAACACTTGCATCTGTCACATATCTAATCATGTATGGCCCTAGCCAATGCATCCTGAAATTTCTCGGGTGTTGTAAGAACTTATTGTCATATATTAGTACTAGATCTCCTTTCAGGTTCTTCTTTTTCTTGATGTTTCTATCATGCCATGCCTTTTCACATTCCTTTTGTACTTGTTGATGGAACCCTGCAACAAATCGGTCTTCCTCTAATACTAGTAACTATGATAGTCTTTCTTATATTGCACTGGAATCCATAAGGTCTTTCATCTCAACAATGTACAAAATCAATACAAGAAACTCCATGGGCATGACTGCTTCCTGACCAGTGACCATACACTAATCTAAAAGGTATCTGGCCTATCAACTTCTTGCATGTAGTTCTATAAGCCCATATCACTTCAATAATCCTTAAGTCCTAGTCCTCCCATCCTACATTACATACCTTTGTCAATGCATTCTCTAGTATCTTGTTAAATGCCTCCACAGTTCCATTTTCTTACAGGTGATATGGAGTGCTCTTTCGATGCTAAATATGGAACTCTTTTGTCAATGTTGCAATCGTCTTGTTCAAAAAGTGATTCCCTTGATTGCTCATAAGTACTTTAGGACACCAAAACCTTGTAACTATGTTCTCAAATAAGAACCATGCAATTGTCTCTACGTAGCAGTCTATAACTAGTTCTGCATCTACCCATCTTGTCAAATAGTTTGTCACGGTAATTATGTACCTGGATCTTGTTCTCCTCGTTGGTGGATTAATTGGTCCGATAAAATCCACTGCCCACTTGTCAAATTCCTGCAACATGACTTGCGGATTCAAAATTATCTCATCCCTTTGTGATGACCTTCCTACTCTTTGACAAATATCACAACTCTGACAATATTCCTGAGCATCCTTATGGAGGGTGGGCCACCATATCCCTACGCATAAGATCTTTTGCATTGTTTCCTTTCTTGTGTAATGACCTCCTACGATTTAATCATGCACCTCTACAAGGATCATTGGTCTTTCATGTTCTACTACACATCGTTGCAGTATCCCATCTACGCCTAACTTATATAAGCTTCTTGCGATTTTTGGAATTTCCTTGAGACTAGACATGGAAAAGGAGAGCATGATGGTGTAGGTGAATGTGTAAACATATCACTTTGAAGGTGGAAGATGAGCCAATTTGTATCAACTGTTTAAGTTGTCCAATGGTGTAAATTGAATTTAAGACACAAATATAATCAACGATCGAGTGATGTGCAGAGGTATGTATATATCTTGTCTGCAAATTTTATTAACTTTATTGAAAGTATATTTTGTTATTTTTAGTGATGATTTCAATGTCGTAATGTTTTTAAAATATATTGACATTTCAAATCTACTTACTTCAAACCATAGGTTCTTTTGGAATATTAGAATTGAAGATGTAGATAGATCAATTCCATTTGATGCTTAGCACCATACATGGAACTAGAGATTCCACTCTATTAAAACAAAGTCCTTTGAAAATGTGTTTGCATTTGATAGAATGAAGTAATCATGACTTTGTCCAATCTGTATAAATGACACAGAATCCACAGAGTTCTCTAAAACAGAATAGTCCATTATGTTAAACCTTGCAAATATACAAATATTAACCAAAAGGGGAAAATTCCACTTGCAACCATGGAGGAGTTGGAATTAGAGGACACTAAGGTATCCATTGATGGTGATAGAGTTTTTGATCTTGTTAGAGAAGGAAATATTTCAAAACATGTGCAATATTTCATTTATTTTTGTCGTATATGTTTTAAACAATTTACATGTGAAATTGGAGTGAAACCTACACAAAGAATCTAGCTAGCAACAATGAACAAAAGCTTGCAAAGTTGAGAGAATAATTGGAGAGAGAATGAAATAATTGTATTCCACACAATGAGAGAATGAAAAATTACATCTGATATACTCTACATGGATGAACTAATGCACCATAGTGGGTGATCTAATGCACCATAGTGCCTGATCTAATGTGTCATAGTAGTGATCTAGAGAGATGTGTACATACACTAACAGAAACTGGAGTGAGCTGCCACCTAGTCCTATTTAATCGTCCATGCAGTCATCAGTTAATTGGATCACACGTGTGGAGTGGAGATAATCTCATGCATGAACATATGTATCACTCTCGTATCCTCATCCATGTGAAGTGTGCCCTCCTTGTGATGATTCCAAGGTGAGCATGCAACACTTGGTGATAATTCCAAGGTTTCCATGCAAGACTTGACTCCATTAGTATAACTAAAGTACAACTGAGTAATTACTGAAGAGGATGTGGTGTTCTCATCTAGGGGAGAATATCTCATACCAAGGGAATCCCTAAACATAGACTAATAAACATAGGAAAAAAAATACTAGGTGGGTGTATTTGGAATGGTATTGTATACAAGTGATATGTTTGTTGTGGTTACACCACCAGAAAATAAAGAGAGAATTAAATAATATCTGATGTGATGAATGAAGAGAAAGTGTAGGTTAATAGAGGATTATGATGATAATGGTTTTATATATGAAAAAAGATCTATCCTATCAAAATCATATTTTTTTCAAGAAACCCATGGAATTGAGAATCATGTTCATGTTTAGGAATTTAATCCAAATTTTATAAGCTACCAATATATCCATATAGTTTATGTTGCTCGTATAAAGTTGATATAAGTCAAAACAAAGAAAAGATAAAAAGATGGAAAATGATAAAATAATATTATGGATGAATAATGAAGGATGACATTCCATTATGATGTTGTTTCTAAACAACATTCCATTATAATATTTGGCATTAAGAACATATTACATACTTGATTGGTTGTGTGAATGTTTTCTATATAAGTTAAATCTATGATTTTTCTCAACAATTCATGTTGTTTAAAATTTGAATGGCGTGTTTTGTTAGACATTTGATCAATGTTTTATTGAATGATTTGTTTTACTATTGAAATAAATTGTGTATCTAAGATCAAAGTTTCAATTGAACATTTAGTTTTATTGAAATGATATATATTTTAAGTCATTCCTAACAAAAAGCACTATATGTTGTGCTAAAGAGAAAATTAATGCTCATTCTATGCTTATTTGAATTATCATTTTCATTAAAATGATCTATGCTTTAAATTTATTGATATATTTTGTTGAACATCAAGAATTTTAAGTCATAAACCAGTTCTCATTCTATGATGTTTAGTTGAATGTTATGTTTTATTTAAATGAGATATATGTTTTAATACGATGTTTAATTAATAGGGGTGACAAGTGCAAGGGGGAGGGGAGGGTCATTCTTGATCCCAATGGAAATCAATAAATTACTTTGAATGGGGCTTGGGTAGAGAATCAAATAATTAGGCAAAGGTATTGGCTCTTTTCTGAGGGTTGAATATCTTCAATGCAATTCACATTAGAAGCCTAATTTCTATTGCGAATTTGGTGTTAGTTATCAAATTGATGCACATATATTCCTCTTTGAGTGACGAAAAACTCACAAGAATTATTAGGAAAATACAAAAGGATGTTAGCAGGTTTGGAACCGTCAAATATTACCATATATTAAGAGAGATTAACAAACAAGTATATCATCTAGCCAACATGGACTCTTAATTGGATTGTGGAGTTGTAAGAACTAAAAGAGGGGTTACAACCTTACCCATTCCTTAATTTTCAAATCATAGTTATGAATGTTATTTGCATGAAAACCAAATGGCATATCAAATGGCATGGGAGTTTAAATCTTGGTACACTGCATTCAAGGAGTATCACCCCCACAATACCCTCTCACACTTGACGTTTATTGTTGATATAGGATAATCAAATGTGAAGGGACTTGGCTTCTTTTGTACCTGGGATAATGGATTTGGTGGATTATGTCGGAATGAAAATAGGGAGACTATGGTTTCTTTCTCTCTTCAGATCCAACTCAAATTGGGATTTTATTTCCTCCAGTATTGAGACATGTGGCATCCCCAACCATCTACACATCTACCGAGAAATTCTACCCAAATACCTTATCTTCTTCCAACTAGCTTTGATACCATTTGGTAACGTCCCCCAACCACCTAGGTCGGGCTATGATATCTCGTAGAAATAACAATTATCATATGCCTATAAAAATAAACATAATCAGACAACATACTTTTCTAATACACACACTAATGCGGAAATAAAAGTAAAAGCATACATGCAGTAATCACAGGCATAACCCATAATATAACAACATATACAGGCAATACTCATCAATATTGCATGTACAAATACATAGCATGTAAATGAACATAGAAATGGGTACTTATATTTTAATTGAAGTACACCAACTGCGTGCAGACCTTCCATGAACCTCACAGCCATAGGCCATGCTGCTCATCACACTTAGCAGTGGGTCACCCCCGAGCGAGGACTAAACTCCACCGGGCAAGGGAATTCCTAGGCTTGGCTGAGGTTACAGAAAATTGCATAGTGCAATTGGAAGGATTCTCTCCAAGAGCCTACTTACGCCCACTACTCATGGAATCCCATTCCCCACATGCTTGTTCCACCTCAGGAATATGCACCTTCACCATTCCACAGTCCATCAGCTGCTCCACTTCCCTTTCAGGGTCTCGGCAATAAGGTGGATCAGGAATTCTTAGAGCTCCGTAGCTGGTGCTGGACTCTCTCTAGGAGAAAATAACTTCCCAACAAACTATCTCACCTGGAGAGAGTTGCTCATAGGCCTGACAACCTGCCTCTTCAACCACAGGCCTGAAAACCCGCTTCTTCAACCACGGGCCTGACAACCCGCTTCAACTCAATTCCAGCAAGTGAGGACAATAACAAGGCTCAATATAGCTCAGGGGATGGCATCAACCACCATTCGATAAGGCAGAACACAACTCTGGAAAGTATAGATACGTTGTGCTTCATAGGAAGACACGGGTCGGCTTCATGGGTTATTGGTTTCAGAGGTACGTCCAAGATGCAGAGGTCCACGACGGAGGCCATGCGAGTTAGGTGAAGGATGGGAGAATGGGGAGTGAACCAAGGTTAGCCAAAAATGCATTGGCAGCAACCGCCAACTGCAACAACACAACACGACTCAGGAAAAATACAAGTTCGTCAAGCTTCACAGAAAATACGCAAGACAACTCCAGTGTCTGCATGTTACATTGGCACATGCATCCGTGGGGAGTGTGGTGGAATTCCAGGGTGACTAACCCCGCGAGAGTGCAGACCGAATGGTGAAGGATCGTGACCCCTCCTCTGAATCGTGAGACTCTTGAATGAGATCCCCGACAATGAGCTAACTTTCCCACTTAAAATTGCATGCGCCCAGGTTGACACATGTCTCCCTGAAGCTGCATGAGCTCCACTTAACACTCGTCCCCCTTTCCCCTAGGAACTTAGGACAACATAGATTATGTCAAACCTTAGCCTTTAGGAAATAATAATATAATAGTATTCCTTTAGAGTTCAGCCCTCTAGCTTAGCCCCTATTCCTAGAGACTGTTATTAGATAAATCGGTAGGTGCGGACACTAACTGATCTCCCTAGATCCACCTAGATATAGAACAAAACACACCAGAACATGGCGCTTTCCTTAAGTTTTAGATATTGAATTTACTAACTAAAGAGGGATAGGTGACCTACCGTTTAAACACCGCTTCCTCTCATCATCTCCATCCTAGCTCCGTTCCAACACTCATACAATGATGAACCTGCAAAAGAATGCAACCAACCAAAGTGATAGTAATAGCATAAACTCAACATAAAC
>JASDQU010193488.1:22416-36035 GCA_032191745.1 Picea mariana | reverse complement strand
ATTATTTCATTTCTTCTTCTTCTTATTCACCGAGTTACTAGCTTCAGAACTTTCACTCGATGAAGAAGATGAAACGGAAGGAGACCTTGCAAGCGAAGAAGGTGAAGAAGACCTTACTGGTGAAGAAGGTGAAGGATCAACATGAGGTTGATGCTCTTGGGGGGAAGTGCTTGCGACTAAAGCACTAACTGCATTCGGGATTACCTAAGTGGAAAAAAACCATATTGGTAATCCAATTGTGAGACCTAGAAGGCTCAAAGTAGCAATATGAGGAGGACCAATGTTTTCGTAAGAAGGAAAAACAAAAGGTTCCCCTGGAAAAGGAGTTCCTTCATTGGTCATTCTGGGAACTGACGCCATAAAAATAAAGATCCAATCTAGAGTCCACTAGTGAAAACAAATAGCACACGTTAAAAATCTAGTAAGCAAACAAGCAAACAAAACCTTCTCACAATGAGCACACTAGTTGGTGGTGAAATCCAACGTCACGGGAACAAAGCAAGAAGGGGCTGAGATAGAGCGGGTGGAAAAGTTATGTTGACGACCTGCTTAACGGACTTACGCCTTGGTGCAAGATCCCACACATAATCGTCAGTATACCCTCCAAGGAGCCCAAGTGAGTTTGTCCAATGTCAATTCCAGGTGCCATGAAGACTTTCCCCTCCACAGTCACCTTGTGTAAAGACTCTAAAGAGATAGGCCACTAAGGTTACCAATCACTACAGTGATGTCTGGGGAAACAATCGACATTCCGATCCACACGCAAGGGTAGGGTATCTAGCCCGAAATCAACTTGAAAGGCTTCCACTCATAATTGTGGGTATACCTTCAAGTGACCCCCATGATACGTGCAATCTCTACACCAAGACCAACAAAGCAGGGTGAGTAACTATGCCAGTCTTAATGCGACCTCGTGATTGACCCTTGTGTGAGAAGGGCTTCCCAGGACAAAATGTAGTAAGTGGATTTAACTCTCCCTATCACAAGATACTATGTTTGTTTGCAGCTTTCGAAAGTTATCTTTCACACCTATTCCAAATCCCTCCAACTAATCTAAAGTTGGTTTGCTACCAGAAAATATAAAAATGTCTAATCAATTTTTATAGGCACTTTACTTTTAAGGTTTTTGTTACTCAAAAGGAAGATGGCATGGACAATATGGTGTTTTGACCGACTCGAAAGTTATGCAAAGAGATGAAGATGCAATCTTTTCATTTCGATGAGAACTATGCTACGAGAAGGAGAAAACATTTATCATTCCCGGATGCACAATGTCCCAACATTTTAAAAAACTCATCAATATCAATATCTTTAAGAAATGAGAAAAATAGACTATACACCAATACATGATTCATGCCGCCCCCCGGCCATGAGGGGGAAATTTTTTTAGAATTTAAGACCAAAAAATGCCAAGAATCATGCAATTTCGCTACTTCAAATGCAAGGATGCCCCCAACCTAATATAAAGAAAGAAATTAAATCTTTTTGTTTCAAAAATTTCACTAAAAGCAATAATGAACTTTCTTAAAACAAAGAAACCCAAACTAAAAGTTTTCTTTTAAAGTGTACTATTCAGAAGAAATCTGATCTTTCCCTAAACAATTCTAAAGAAAACACACGCTTTGTAATTGAAAGACACTCAAAGCAAGGGACTAATCATTCAAAACCAAACAAAGCAAAGATGGCTAAAAGCAACTCAAAGAATGTCACGCAGACTGTAAACAGATCAATATAGGCTCCAAAAGTTCAATCCAGCTGAGCAAAGCAAAACTGGGCATCAAAAGATAACAAGACCCAATCCAAAAAAAAATTACAAACAAGTTCGCAAGCCAACAGTATAATACAGTGCGAAAAACAACAGTTTCTGCAGACTAGCAATGGGCAGGGTGCGAAAATGTCGCAATAGTTTAAACAGTGAGGTGCAAAAATCAAAGTTTTTTGCAGGTTGTATACAGGTGAAGTGCAGGAATGTCTGTAATCAAAAGGAATTTGGAAAAAGGACAAAGAGTCTAAGTGAACTTTCAGATCCAGAGAGTCTGGATGGATGTCCCACAGACTCAGAGACTAGAAATCAAGCAATCAAAGCAAGGGAAACTAGACTAACTAGGAAACAATATGTTCCCCAGTACGGTCGCCAATTTTGTTATTGGATAAATCGGTAGGTGCGGACACTAACTGATCTCCCTAGATCCACCTAGATCTAGAACAAAACACACCAGAACATGACACTTTCCTTAAGTTTTAGATATTGAATTTACTAACTAAAGAGGGATATGTGACATACCGTTTAAACACCACTTCCTCTCGCCATTGCCATCCTAGCTCCGTTCCAACGCTCATACAATGATGAACCTGCAAAAGAATGCAACCAACCAAAGTGATAGTAATAGCATAAACTCAATATAAACCTATGTATGTGATCAAGGAATCATACAATAAAACACAACAAGATTTATAGGAAAGAATCATATTACTGTATCATATTAAATGTGAAAGAGAGATTACAACCATGGCCTTCATGTCGTAAGGTCCCTTCCAACTGTCCTTCATTCCCCACACACTTCCACTCCAAGAATTATAAGAGCATAGATCTGATAATATTCACAATCTATCTTGACAAAATGGCTCATCTAGCCAAGCTAACAATCTCCAAAGCTCAATCCAATCCAAGCTCCAAAATCAAAATCTAACCTTCTCCATGAGAGCTCATCTCCTTTTATAAGTTGAAGAGGACAAGGTGAGGAGGTTAGGATGATCCCACTAAATCATGAAAGCGATTAAGATCCAAACCATTCGGATGCAGCCTCACTATGGAAGCTTCTCCTTCTAGAAGCATCGAGAAGATGTTCGTTTTTCCCACATATGAGCATTTTCTCACCCTACCTATATAGCAACCTGCGAACACTTCGCGACCTAGCTATGGTGCAGCCTGCGAAAATCAGGCATTTTCGCACCCTGCCTATATAGCAACCTGCAAACATCCTCTTTAATAGGGTTTTTACAAAGGAAAATGCAAGTTCTTTTCTCAGGAAAAGTTCTTCTCCCTTCTTTCTTCAGGAATCAGGCTACTGACCCCTCTAAAGGAAACAAATAGGTTGACATCATTAACAGTCATAGGGATGACGAAAATAATGTGTAACAGACACTTAGCCCCTTCTCCACCTAGTGGATCTTAGTCCCCCATAACTCTTTCTTCCTAGAGGGTCTGCACGCAGTGATGTATAATTTTTATTAATGATTTTGCATAATTACATATACAAAACAGGCTCCTGGCCTTAGCATCCTAGGCTCTTTGGCCTAATCATCACATAATCCTCCTAGCTTATTATAACTCAACTCACCAGACTAACAAACATGTTTACAATTCATAATTACAACTAGGTCTCTACTGGGGGATATTGCAATCCCCTCCCCTTATTTTTGAATTGTCCTTGGTGTAACTTGTTTATACATATATAATTCAAAAATTCTTCAAAAAGATCCAAGCTTTAGCTATTGGAAGCCTATTATCCACCTAGCGCTCTACTTTCAAGCACCAATTCTGGTGTTCATACTACAGTTGAAACTCAATTGCTCTATTCCATAGAGTTGCTTTAGGAAAGCATTCAACTCATTGTTCCTTGTTACATGCTTCAATTAAACCTCATTGAAAGCACTGATTGGCTTTGGAACCACAATGTTCCACCCAGCCTTAGATATCATTATTGATAAACTCTCAGTAGGGCTATGACTCCGCAGACGTAAACACTCTTCTCATACACCTTTTGATTGAGAAGAATTCCATATCAATATGGTCTAGGCCAAGGTACCAAACCCCAACAACACTCCAACCAATGGTCTCTCTTCCCCACATGCTTATCCCACCCCATGAGTGTACACCTTCATTGTCACACAATCCATCGGCTACTACACCTCCCTTTCCTTGGGCTTTAGCAACAGGATGGACCGGAAGTCTCAGAGCACCGTGGCTCCAGAAGTTCCAGCTGCCCTCAGAGATTTCCAATCAACATATTCCCCGAGCTACTCTTTGTAGTCAACATTATAACTTTAATCAACATCATCTTATCTGCATCACCCACATGAAGTTATCATGAGATAACATAAAATAATTCATTTAGGAACTCAAATTTAGTTCAAAAGGGAATTCAACTTTTCCCCCAAAACATGAAATTATATTTCATAATTATTCTTGGTTATTGCCATATTATGAATGCAGCCATCCTTGTGGTTTTCCACAGGCACCAAACTACATACCAATTGTCTTTAAATGCTTCATCTTGCATACAACCAACAAATTGTCAGTATTTCTTGTACATCATAATTCAATTGCAATATGTACAAAACCTTATGCAGTGATCTTAGAGTTGCTTGCACCTAGCAATTCCATCAAAATTACCAAACAATTTGATAAAATAGAATGACTCGTCATTCTATGCATATGCATGTTCACAGTAATATCTATAAGTTCATTATTTCTTTTTTCTGAACAAAAAAATTTCCTGTAGTCAATGCTCATGTGACTACTTGACTTGCAACTTTCTTATTGCAATGTCTAACACCTCCCTGAAATGTCCTCAACTTCATGAGTTCACAACATTTTAGTTGTTAGTAACAATTATTTCCATGCAATAATATATATCCATGTACTTACAAAACACATTCAACCATTGCATTTAGTACACAATTCTATCACTTACTATGCACAAGTGAAATTCTCAATGCATACTTGTTCAGTGCACCTTGCATTGAATTACATAATGTTCTTTATCTCAGTCATGTATCTCACCATCCATAAGTTGGAATTCTGGCCAATGTGTTGACACATTCTCCACACACTTCCTATTGTCTTCCCAATTAATTGGATGCCTTCCTTTTCGACCCGAACACTACACCAAGAATATAATTTTGTGGTATTCATTAGTGTTATCAAAAAGGTTGCAGTCCAAGTTTTATTTAAAGGTAGGAAGATTTTAGTACCCGTGTGGCTCATAACCTTTCCATATCCATACCTTGGCATATCCAACCATGTCCTGGTCTCATACATGACTATCTTATTGGCATTCATTCCTATAACAAGTTCTTATATTTTAATTCTTTGGTTATTACCCCATAACCAAATTAACATGACATTCTACTATGTCAGTGTGTGAATTCAGAAGCTAAAACGATTTGAATTAATACATGCCTCTAGCCTCTACCACATCCAGTGGTATTCGTTCAAATAATATAATCATGTGATTTTATAAAATAACTCTGGCTGGGGAAATTATTACCTAAATTCCCTTCAACAATTATGCAAAAAGAGTAATAAAAACTCATACCTGCATGACTTCCATTAATAGATTTGATGTTACCTGTTTGGTTGATGGAAGTAGAAGATTTCATGATTCTTTTTTCAAACCTAACCAACCTTCAAGTTTTTGTTGCTTCCTTCCATACATAGCAACATCATCAACAACACTTGAACATGAAATAATTCTTTTTTTGCTTATGGTTGTTCAACCAACCCTAATTCAATTGCTACAACGCTACCAAAATTTCAACAACTTCTTTCCCACGTGTAACTTTTCCTTGTTGATCCCATAAGTCTTTAATTCTTCCCAGATTCCTAAATCTTCTTGTACTCTCATTGTAGTCATTGTACATGACTATTTTTGGCTATCGGCCTATGTTAAATATCATGCCACTAGGAGGAGAAGGGGTTCCATTATTTTGCATTCTATCTTGTTTCATAGTTGAGAAAAACATCTTAGAGTGGTATTTTGTGAGAATAATAGAGGAGGAGAGGTTCTCTATCAGCCATACTTGGCACAAGTCAAAGGTAACTCTACAGAGAGTTCCTTTTTCTTTGTACTTGCATCATTTATGTACCAGAGAAAAGAGAGCATAGTAGCCTCACCTTCTAGCTGGGTTTTCTCCTATGTTGGGTTTCCCAGGTCGTGTCTTGTGTCTATTTGTGGATGGTGTGATTTTATTTTACTATTCTCCATTTTCAACATTTTATCTATTTCATGCATAAGCGGAAAAATTAGTAACTAAATATTATGGAAATTTAAAGGAAAAATAACCTTAATAATAAAGATTTTAGTTATTTATCAGATTTGTTGTGAGAAATTGTTCTAGTGGAATATCCATGGTAGTTTACAGATCATATTGGTATCAGAGTAGGTTTTTCTTTTGGGTATTTGTGGGAATTTGCAGGATCCATGAATCGGCTTAAAGAGAAGTCACAGAAACCCCAGCCATGGTGAATGAGTTTGTTCATAATTACCCTCGAGATCTAGCAGAAGAGAGATTTGAGCGGTTGGAAGCACAAGTTGCTAACATCAATCACAATATGAACCTCCTCGTGTCAGCTCTAACAAGCAATCTCGGGTCATTCAGAGATGATGGAGGTTATAACTTAGAGATTAGATCGGAGGGGAAATTGGGAGATCGAGAAAACTCAAGAAAAGAGTCACTGAAAGAATCCAAGAAAGAACAGTCAAGTTCGAGTGTTATTAACCCTTCACAGTCCATATTCAATATGGAAGCGAAAGTGGAAATAAATCCATACCAAGGTGAGATCGATGAATTAAAACTAAATCATTTATTACAACAACTAGAAGTTTATTTTAGCATTCACCATATAGATGAAGGGCAGAAAATTTCATTTGCTAGATTGAAGTTAAAGGGACATGATTTAACCTGGTGGGAAATCCACACATAAACACTTAGGTTGGAGGGTGATTTGCCAGTAACTAGGTGGAAGTACTTCAAAACCCTCATCAAGTCCCAATTCTAACCTATCAAGTATGTAGAGGACCAATGGATTTGGTGGCACTACTTCGGGTAGAGGCAGGGGCAGAGTGTACAGGAGTACACCACTAAGTTTAGAAATATGGCCATCGTGTTGGGTATCTCTCCCAAGAACCCATATGTACTCCTCAAGTATCTAGGGGTTTACATAGTCATCTACAAAATAAGGTGATTCTCTTCAAGCCAAGGAAAATGGATGAGGCATGTATATAGGCACAATACGTAGAAAACATAGGCCAAAAGAAGGGGCAATCAAGTTGTTCGAAGTAGAAAGAAAATCGGGAAGCTTCCAAGGAGGGGAAGAAGAAGTGGAAAGGGGGGAAGATAAGAAGACAACAACCATTGTACATTATACTAAAGATCCCAACAACCATTGCAACATTGATGGACACACTAAGGAAAAATGTTGGAAACTAAATCCAAAGTTGAACTCAAAGAACCACAAGAAGGACAAAAAGAAAAAGAACCTTCTAGCCGCATATTCGAGCAATTAGGTTGAAATTATCTCGGATGTGGATGAAAATTTTGTTTTCACATATGTGCACAAGGAGGTGACCTGAGTGGCCTTCAACACTAGGAAGAGAAGGAGATGACTAAGCTCTTCCACATCAAGATTCAAGTCGAGAAGACCAAGATAGATGCTTTGTTTGACTCTGGTTCATAGGCTAATCTCATAGCAACGGATCTGGTCAACAAGATTGGATTGGAGGTTCACAATAATCCTGTCCCCTATCCATTGGGTTGGGTAAACAAAGATGTAGAGATAAAGGTAATGAAACAGTGTACGACTAAATTTTCTATAAGTGTTGATTTTATTGATGAAGTGGAATTGGACGTAGTACCCCTTGATGTATGTGGAGTAGTGATTGGAATCCATTACATGTATATGAGGGATAAAATCTTCATGCGGAGATCCAACCAATACCAACTAATCAAGGATGGGAAGTCCTACATCATCAACATGCATAAAGGAAAGTCAAACATCTCACTGGTAAGTGCCAACCAAGCCAAGAAGTTGATTAGTTCTAGTAAGAAATACATTTTTTTTTTTTAAGAGAAAACCAGTCTGATGATTAATCAATGGGAGTGAAGGCATCCCTGGAGGGGTGTACTAAAGATAAGAAACATCAATTGGAGGAGTTTCAACAAGCATACAGATAAGTGTTCCAGGAGCCTAAAGGGATACCACCTAAGAGGGAAGTGGAGCACGAAAGATAGATATTTCTAGACGCCATGTTGTTGAATATTGGGTTGTATAGATAGTTTGTTCTAGAAGCAAATGAAGTGAAGAAGAAGTTGCAACAGTTGTTGGAGCAATTGTTGGTGAATGGTGTGGTTCGACCAAGTACCTCGCCTTGTGGTTAACCCATCATAATTGTGCCCAAGAAGGATGGGACTTGGAGAATGTGTATCAATTATAGGTAGTTGAAAAAAATTACAATGAAGAATTGGTACCCCCTGCCAAGGATCAATGATCTATTGGACCAACTGAAGCATGCTAAGTACTTCACTAAGATGAATTTGAAATTAGGATATCACTAGGTACGATTCAAAGAGGAAGATACATGGAAGATTGCCTTCAAGACAAGGCAAGGTTTATATGAGTGGTTGGTTATGCCATTCGGCTTGTGGAATGCACTGGCTACATTTATTAGACTAATGAATGATGGTTTATACCCTTATCTAGATTCATTTGTTATTGTATATTTGGATGATGTACTGGTTTATAGTGCTACCTAGGAGGATCACATATCACATCTTATGCAGGTGTTAGAGACTCTGAAAAAACACCAGTTACTAGCCAATCTCAAGAAATGCGATTTTTCTCAACAGTCTTTGGTGTATTTGGGGTATGTGATCGGTGGAGGGGAGCTCAATATAGATCCCACAAAGATGGAGGTCATCAGGAAATGACCATTTCCTACAAATTAAACTGAAGTTAGAATTTTTGTTGGGAAAGCACAATACTTGCAGAAGTTCATAGCTTCATTTTCAGTGATAGCTACACCACTCCATGCCATAACAACTAGTGGTAATAGTTTCCAGTGGGGGAAGAATCAACAGAAGGCCTTTGATGAGATGAAAATAAATATCAGTCAAGCACCAATGTTCGTGCTACCAAACTTGCAGAATCCCTTCCAAGTGGAGATAGATGCAAGTGGGTATGCCATGGGAGCAGTTTTGATGCAAGGAAGAAGGATGATATGCTATCATTTTGAAGTATTTCATGGGGCGGTTATCAACTACCCTACCTACGACAAGGAGATTTATGCCTTGGTACAAGTTGTCAAAAAGTGGAAGCACTATCTGATGGGAAAGGAGACCATCATCCACATATATCATCAACTTCTATAGTATTTGCAGGCCCATAGTAAGCTACAAAAAACTAGGCATTGCAAGTGCATGGGGTTTTTACAACAATTTCATCTAGTCATCAAGTATAAGAAGGGTAGAAAAAATAAGTTGGAAAACATGCTTTCAGGACCACCCACATTCAAGATTACATCTTTGGGAACTCTTATGCACATGGAGCCTTTTACCCATGATGCATACAAAGAGACATACACATAAGATGAGGATTTCAAGGAGGTGTTTCAACAATTGCTGGGCCAATTCATATAGAATAATTTGATGACAAGGTTCACTATCATTTCTAGAATGGTTTACTTTAAAATCTAGACAAGCTTTGTGTCCCTAAAGGTGAATGACTATAGCTTATCAGAGAGGCTCACACCTCCAAGGTTGCAGGACATTTTGGTCTGGGGAAGACAGTTTCAAATTTACAAAGGTATGTGTACTGGCCTAGAATGTAAGAAGATGTAGCGTGGTATATTAGAGGATGTATACTTTGTTGTACTAGCAAGCCTGGTAATATGAAGCAAGGTCTATGCCATCCCTTACCAATACCCACTTGACCTTAGGAAAGAATTTCCATGGATTTTGTGGGAGGTTTACCAACCACATAGAAGGGACATGATTTTTTATTTGTGATAGTTGAAAGGTTTAAAAAAATTTCCATTCTCATGCCTTTTATAAAGACCATCAAGGAATAGGAAGCAACAAACTTGTTCTTTGACCAGGTCTGGGTGCACTTTGGGATACCAAGGAGCATCATCTCAGATACAGATACAATATTTCTCAATGCATTTTGGACTACACTATGGGAGAATATGGACACTAAGTTGAATATGTCTACAACATTCCATCCATAGACAAATACGTAGACAAAATTAGTCAACAAGACTTTGGTGTAGCTTTCTAGGGGTTACAATCAGAAGCATCCAAAGACCTCGAATGAAAATCAGATCTATATACAACACTCTTATAATATATCAGTCCACACTTATACTGGTAAGTCACCTTTTGAAACTTGCTTTGGGGATTTTCCATCTTCACCCTTAGATGTTGTATATGGACAACAAGGAGGAGTGAGCGATGACCTCACAAGAGATGCATTAAAAGCATAGTTTTTTTTTAGAAGATCGGGTAGATTCATTTGCAAGTATAAGAGACAATGAAAACGTCACAAGAAAAGCACAAGGCTAGACATGACCAGCACATATAGAGAGAACATTTAGAGTGGGAGATAGAGTATGGTTACATCTGAATAAGGAAAGGCCACAGGATCATGGTAAGAATATCAAGGCTCTGCGGTATGGTCCTTTTGAGGTATTCAAAAGGGCGGGAGATAACACCTACAAACTCAGTCTACCCCCATACATGCAAATTCACCTAGTAGTGAATGTGGAGAATCTCAAACTCTATGAGCCCTCCATGTTGGATCGGGAGGAGGAGCGAGTCCTACCTTCCATAGAGGTTTTATCACCAAATGCTCAGGCAGAGTTGGCAGAGGACATAGTTTTGTAGAAGCGGTCTAGAACTATACGACAAGGGTAGCATGACCTTTGGTAGATTAGGTTGAAAGGACAACTTCCAGGAAAAACAAATTGGTATTCCAGGGAGAAGTTAGAGGAAAAAATTCCTAACCTCATTCAATAAATATTTTGGGGACCAAAAGCTTCTCTAAATGGGGAGGTATGATCCAGATTGGATCATTATATTATTTTTCATCTATCGTGATGCTTTTAGAATGGAAAAAAATGAAGGAATCAACTTTCAGGACCATTTTTAATGGAAAGTCCCATTTTGGAAAATTAGGGTTTGGAACCTTCCAGATCCATTTTGAGAAATTAAATGGAATTTTTTTGGGTTTGGGTGTATAAAACTTGTGCACACTCCATTGGCGGTGTTCTAAACTCTGATACCTTTCCAATGGTGCAGATTGTGCAGCAATCAGAGTTTGTATGCAAAAGTTATGTTTCCTACAAGTTGACCTATCATGTTGACCACCATGGTATGAGAGGATGCCATGTCAACCCCCATTACTCATGCATATGGGGCTATCCATGTGATCACTTTCAAGAAAGTTCTAGAAGGTTCAAAATCCTATCACAATTGAGGGTTGAGGAAGTAAAAAGCTACCCCTAGATGGCTATCGACTATGTTAAATATCGGGCAACTAGGAGGAAAAGGGGTTCCATTATTTTACACTATATCTTGTTCCATAGATGAGAAAAACATCTTGGTGTGTTATTCTATAAGCATAACAAAGGAGGAGAGATTATGTAGCAGCCATACAGGCCACAAGTTGAAGGCAACTCCACAGAGAGTGCATATTTTTTTGTACCTGCATCATTTATGTACCAAAGAAAAGAGAGCAAAACAACCTCACCTTCTAGCTAGGTTTTCTCCTGTATTGAGTTTCTTAGGTCATATCTTGTGTTTATTTGTGGATGGTGTGATTGTATTTTATTGTTCTCTATATCCGCATTTTATCTATTTCATGCATAAACAAAAAAATTAGTAACTAAATATTCTAGAAATTGAAGGGAACATAACCTTATTAATAAAGATGTTAGTTATTTATCAGATTTGTTGTGATGAATTGTTCGAATTGAATATCCATGAAATTTTACAGATCAACAATACAAGGGTGTGGTATGGAAAACACCAATTGCCCAATAAGAGTATACAAATCAAGGATCATCAAAGAAATCTATTTTTTATGAAAATCTAATGCATGGAGAAGTGGCTTTTAAGCATGGAACCTATCCTCCTTAAATAATTGTTGAAGAATACCAATGTATTTTTATAGCAATGGTAAATATATGAATAACAAAAAATGTCACAAAATACTAATAATATATATATATATATGACTTTGTTGTCTATATTGAAAGCTAAGTGCTTAAGAGCTTGTAAAATTTTCTTAGAGATAGGATTGAATGCCTTATTTCATTATTAACAATATCTCATATTTTTGTATGAGTATCATTATTATGATGAAAGACAAAAAAAAATAATTTGTTTTATTATTATTATTTTAATAATTATAATGCATGTTACTTCTCAATATTATGATACGAAAAATTAAAAAATTAACATGAGTTAATTTTTTTAAAATATTTTTTTATGGGAAATATGATATCTATCTAAAATGATTTTGTTAGAATATCTAAATAATAAGTCTAGAAAAAAGTAGGAGTCAAATGAAACAATATATTAGCAGGTTGAGCAAGCCTCACTAGATGAGTAAGTTGACAAAAAGTGGAGCAAGCATTAACAACAAATTAGTAAGCTAAGCAAAACTCAA
The DNA here is from genome assembly GCA_032191745.1 of Picea mariana. Lineage (NCBI taxonomy): Eukaryota > Viridiplantae > Streptophyta > Pinopsida > Pinales > Pinaceae > Picea > Picea mariana. Next base: position 23,584 of record JASDQU010193488.1, on the reverse strand, counting down.
CAACAAACAAGTAGTAGGACAAGCAAGAGTAAACCTAAACAACAAACTAGTAGAATGAAGCGCAAACAATGCAAATGAGTCGAGTAGGTCGTGATAAAGCCATGCAAGTTGAAACAACAAACTAGTAGCATGAAGTGCAAACAATGCAAATGATTTCGTTTATTTTTTCAACAAAAATCATTTTCTAGGTATTGACTCACTCATGGGAGAATCTTGTAACATAATTTATGGGCCCCATAGGGCTCCATTAGTTTTAATTTTTTATTGAATAGTATGTTTGACCGAAAATTAATGTTATTTGTTTTACCTAAAAACATTTTTTTTAATTAAAAAAATTGCAAAAAACATTTTTGACATAGTGATTTTCACACAAAATAATAATGGAAATTCATGTTTTCTCTTACAAACAATGTAACAATATAACATTAAAATTACAAATTTATAAACAAGTTAAGGCATATCTCATTATGCAACTAGATAAAGGGACTAGGTCTTTCCAAAACATATCTTATAAAATACAAAAATAAATGAACAAATAAAAAAATGATACCATTGTTTTTAAAAAAACTGTTTACAACTTAACATGTGTAAAGCCAAAAAAAAACAAAGTTAGAAACCAAAATAAACTAGCGAAAGCTCCTTCTTTATGATTTTCCACATGATAGAGCCTTATTTGATGCGCTGCAGATGTAAGTTGGAATTTGAAATAGCCCTTCATATATTTCTCTTGAAAAGAAATTCTACTTCTTTAGACGATCAAGCAACTAAATTATTGGGCTTAATACTTATTTACACGATCACACGACTAAATTATTACTCGTTCTCAATCAAAACCATGCAAAGCCTACCAACTCGTATTGACTGTTATATCTTATTAAGTTCCAATCTGATTTGAAGATTAAACCCCGCAATCTCATATTCACGGTTAAATCTTATTCAGCCCCAATCTGATTTTAAGATTAAATAACTAATAATATCATATCTAAACCATGCAAACCAATCTGATTCTGAAATCTTATTGAGACCAATCTGATTTTAAAACTAAACAACTTATAATATCAGATCTACACCATGCAAACCAGCTATAAGAAATAATGATGAATGGGCACGTGGACACAACAATAAGATATTTTGATTGATTTTTAGATATATAAAAATACGTGATATA